>JAAEAF010008313.1:0-32228 GCA_011037195.1 Triatoma infestans | reverse complement strand
TCCCTTTTAAATAAAATAAAGGTTTTTCTCTTGGTATTCTAATTATTATTAATCCTAAAAATTTCTATAAAAAAAATTCTGTTTGAATTGCAAAAATTTACCAATAACTTTAGAATTATTTAAAAGATTTGCACTAAAGTGGCAGAAGGTTATTTATGCACTGAATCTGAATCGTAATATCATAATATAAATGAGATGAGAAAAATTATAAAGTCATAGCTTATCCAAAATACAAATGTTTTAAAAATGTGTTTCAGATACAGATGAAATTTATTAAATATAACTGGATTTACTAGAAAACACTGGTTCTTGTAAAAAAAAAAACTGCAAACAACAAATGTAACATAGAGAAGGGAATAGCTAATTGGTTAGAGTACAGTATTCCCACGCTAAGGACCCGAGTTCGAGCCCAGCTGTACTGCCCTTAGATTTAAACCCTTAGATAAAAAACAAAAAAAAATGTAACAGTCATACAACTTTTTCTTACAACGATTCTTTAAAACAAAATTTCAACTAAACCTTTAGTTGTTCTAAATATTATATAGAGGCTGGAAACATGCATTATATGATAGCCAAGTGAGAAACTTTATGTCAACCCCGTGTAACCCTTTAATATTAAAGTTTCCGTAAAAATGTTCCAAATAAAAGAAATTAGGCTTATAAATGTTTAGTTAGTTTTCGAAAAAACGTGCAAATTTAAAAAAAAAAAAGTCAGTAAGGGCTCTTTCAGTTTGATGGATTATGACGAAAATTTTCTTGACCCGGACGACTGGTGAAAAAAATTATACATCGAAACCTTCGGCTCAGCCTGATCTATACAGCCACAATATGGAGGAACAGGTTTCATTCCTTATTCACCACCATATATCGAGAGCCCATATGAGTTAGAATTTAAACAAGGTCAGGGTCAAGGAATATTACAAGCAGGATGAGGGAGCAGAATTTGGCCTGGTGGTAGATTAGGGCTATGTGCCTTACCCTTCTGCAAGTAAAAAGGCAGAGACACCACTCGTTACCTATAGACAGAAATTTTAAATTTTTATAATGATTTCCCCCACCAGCCTTTACTGACGGGTAGAAGGTAGGCAACGATATCGTAAGTACTGTACAGGGAGGGAGTTACCTTTAGAGAAAGGTTAACAATGTCGTACGTACTGGAAGGGCGTCAGCAATTGCGTATACAGAGAGAAAGAGCAGACCTGCCACATGACAAGTGCGCAATCTAAAAGTAAGAGGGTTCTTCTTATTTAAGGAGGCTATTTGATTACTAAAAGTGCCTATTTTTAATATTTTATTTTATTTTTCAAATAAAATTTAGTTTAGTAGTTAGGTCAAATGAACTTGGGTAAAGGAAGTACTTCGTAAAGTAATATAGAGTACTTTCCCCCTGTGTAAATGTTTAGTATAAATGTATTTATTGGTGTGAATGAACTTATTAGCATGATCGTATTTATTAGCGAGAATGTATTTATTGACAGAATGTTGGTATGAATCTTTAGGTTAGATTTTAGGTTAGTTTTATAAAAGTATTTCAAACCTATTAGGTTAAGGTTCTTCTTGGGATAGTCTATTTTGGGTGTGCAGAAAAATTTGTTAAAAATACTGCACACCCGTTAGATAGTGCAATATAGCTTCCTTAGGATACATCATATAGATAGTAAATTTCTTATAGAAGGAATATCTATATAGTGCTTTTTTTAGTTTTTTGTATGTAAGTATATTATGTTGTTTAGTTTTTACAAAATATTAGTTATAGTAGGTTATGAAATGGCACGAAAGATTTCACATTCCCCCCCTCGTCGACTAGATCGATATGTGGAAAGATATTAGACAACCCAGCCTACCGGCTGAGCAAGGTGTTGTGTGTAAAACCATGTAGGGCAACAATATGTCATCTCAACTCGTGTGGCCGTGCTTCGTGAAAGAAGAAATATTTGAAGGCGCTAGTGATCACAGTATCGTGCGCCCCCCCCCCCCACCCCAATATAAATAAATAAATGAAAAAAACAGGAGTTTAAGAGAAGAAATGTGATTTATGCAAAACATATTTAAATATAAAATACTTTAAAAAGATTTAAACTTTGAAACAATCATTCAATTTTTGTTATACTCGTATATTCACTGAATTCAAAGACTAGGTAGCGGTATAAGACTATGTATGAATTCGTGAATCACTAATTATTAAATACTAAATCTTATGCAACAGAGAATAGCGGAATCAAGTAAGCTAATTGAAGTAGTAACAGTGAAGTAATCTAAACTGCATGTGGTGGAAATATAGAGTTCGCTTATTAACATAATTCATCAAATAATTTCTTGTGCCAATAAAATAAACATAATTGCTATTTAATCGACCTTGATGAATTGATGATACTGTTCTAATGTGTAAATTAATTCCTATTTCTGCTATTAAAAATGCTTGCTTTTTGAAATGTTACCACAGCCAGCCTTCATCTACAGATTCCTACATTCTACAATCCAATATTCAAATCAGTACGGGGCTTATTATATGAAGTTTAATATGTCGAGAGGGTAAAACTGAGTTATTCTGGACAATCATGGCTGACACCCCTTCCAACTGTCCACTTTTCCAACATATCCCTAAACAAATTTCTGTATTTTTCCTCCATTAATTATTTGTTACATAAGATGAACTGTCGTGAGCTTGCTCTGCAATAAAGATGAGAATCAGGGAAAATATAAGTTAAACATAATTCATCATGGTATTCTTAATTAATTACAATATGCATAGAAAATGTTTAGGATGGTGGTTGGGACTGGTTATCAGCCATGTTTGTCCAGAATAATTCAGTATTACCTGTCAGGGAATCAGTTCAATTCGCAAATGTTGTTGGCTAGAAATTATCTCAATGTAAAATATATTAATCTAACAACAGGATAATATCCAAAGATATTTTGACAAAACACTTCAGTGAGTTTGAAGAATTATCACTGCTAGCTCACAGAATACAATTTGTGAATTCAATAGTCATATAAATAAGCCGAAAAGTTGGTGACACAAAATACGGGCTACTATATCTAAACAAAACTGAATTTTTGCATCTACAAAGCTAGTAAAACTTGAAAACAAAACAGCTGTGTTAAAAAGTGTATAATACTAAAATATTGCAATTTGTTAGAACACTCAAAAAAAAAACAAAAAAAAATTCAAGAAAAAATGAAATGTTATAAACCTGATCAGTTGTGAAATATTTTGATGAATTAATGTAATAACATTGTGAAATTTGTGGTTGAAATTATCATTTAAATTCACTCCCATTATCGTCAGATCACCTTAAATTCATTGTTAACCTGTAAAAATGCAACCTACATTAAAATTATATTGAAACCCACCTGATTAATAATAAAAAAAAAAAATGAAGGTTACAAAGATTAAGGTTATAGATTTAAACTAGTAAAAAGATTCATATCAAGTTCTTATATTATGTTAAAATTTAATTAATGTTGATAACATCAAATACTGAATGAGAAACAAAAATTCCAAGAGTTACTACCAACGCATATTGTGAATTACCTAATTAATTAATGGAGACATCCAAACTAGGCGAACATTTCAGTGATTAAAAGGAATTATATGTGCGTCAAATTTTAATATACTAGTTTGGAGAATTACATTTTGTTTCAAGGACTGTTTTCATTATTCAAGATAAAACTATTAATATTCAAGAAAAGTGACATGACTAGGAATGAATATCATACATTTGATTTTACGAAAACATTATTTAGTCACTGAACTCAAACGGTAAGGAAATCATGGAACTGCCAGCGCTGCCAAAGAAGTCTAAATATATAGTGACAATTTATGCTCAGAATGTTTGATTTTTATAAAAACTCGATATTCCCCAAAAAATTTGAAAATTTCACTTTCACTTTGCATGATTATGTCCACTTGTATTATTTGAGTGTTTTATTATATGTTTTGTTTTTTAGGAAATGAAGTCAAATTGCTTCCAGTGCCGGCTGATGCATAAGCACTGCGACACTGCAGCACCCGCAGAAAATAACTACAAAAATTAATTTTTAAATTTATGTTAAAACAATAATAATAACATGACAATCTTGGCATAATTATTATTTAAATACCAATAAAAAATCCGTTTTTGTTTTTTAATTATTTCAAGCGTTGCTTCATATTGACGCTGCCCAATAGCTAGCTGCTGCTACCGCAGTGTCAAACAGAATGGTCATATTCGGTTATTTCCGACAAGCTTCGTTTGCCATAATAATGTGACCTAACTAGTGCTATTGTAGCTGTTCACCGGGCAGCGTTGATTATAATTTTATGCGATATTATAGATTATATTACAAAAAAAAAAATTTATTCTTTCGTTAAAGGTTTAACAATAATTTTTTTTTTCTTATTCAATATTATTTTTTATATAGAATAAAAATATATAATAAAATAAATATTATTTAATAGGTTTATCAAGATGGGTGTTGTGTAGAATATTTAAAAAAAAATTAAATTTTCTCAATTGACATAACCCGAAAAAATTGAAATAAAAAACAAAACTCGTTCTATATAATTCAACAAATAGCAGTTAGTACATGTTTTCTCAGAGAAATAATTTTAATGAAAAAGTTATTCAAAAATTTTGTGATGTTTAAAACTCGAAGAATGGATTTTATATTTATATAATTTAATTTTTTTTTTACTTTCTCTTACTCCTAGTAAGAGGAAGTATTGTAATCGTGTCAATTTTCGGATATCGAGTTGTTTCAACGGAAATATCCGTTTTGAGGTCCCCTGAGTCAAAACAAGTGGTTTTTAGCAAATGGTCTGTGTGTGTGTGTCTCTGTATGTGAACAGCATAGCTCAAAAACGAAAACCGTAGAAAGTTGAGACGTTTAGGTATCACCATGGCATCTGACAGTGGATCATCTGTCAAAATTCCTCAACCGGAAGTACCACTTTATTTGTTGTTTTTTTTTTTACTTTTTGCGTTTTTCTCAAAAATAGCTCAGGCGATTTTCTTCATAGTTTGTATATCAACTACACATACAAAGAGCTACAACTTTTATTTGAAATATTTCTTTGGGAAAATTCATTTAAGGGCAGTTATGGGGAAGGGGTGGGGTTAGGTTTTCATCTAAAATGCTATTTCAGTCTACTAAACAATTCTATCACCTAAATAATGTTAATTAGAATTGAATATGTTGTTGAAATTCCGAGTTCAAAAAAAATTGGATAACCGGAAGTGCGTTTACTTTACCACTTTACTAAAAGATTTTTTTTCACTTTTCGCAATTTTCTCAAAAAATGTCTCCGGCGATTTTCTTGAAACTTCCTATATAAACTACACATGCAAAGATCTACAACTTTTATTTAAAACATTTCTCTGGGAATATTCATTTAAGGGCACTTTTGGAGGAGGGCGCGGGGTTATGTTTTCCTCTAAAGTGCTATCATAGTTGATTATAGAATTCTATCATCCAAACAAAATTAATTAGAAATAAATAGATGGCCAAAATTCCAAGATTCAAGAAAATTAGTAAATCGGAAGTGCGCTTTTACTGAACAGTTGTTTCAGTTTTCACGGATTTGATTAAATTTGGTACACAAACTATAAAATTTGTCAATTATAATTTTGAGAACTAGAGTAAGAGAAAGTTGTGTGAGTGTTTCACACCAGATTTTTTTTTTAAATATGTTAGGTATTTGAGAAATCATGTTTTTTTTTTGTATAAGGAAAATATCTTAAAAAAAATCCATGTTTATTTTTTTTTTTAATTAAATTGAGTTGAATTCAGACATGTTCCATTTTACACTTGCAGCACACCCACTTGCAAACTTGACGGGCTGCCATTGGTTGCTTCTAAAATGGAAAGGTGCAGTATGAAACACAGACATGGTTGTTTTTCTTATTGCAATTTTCACAGTTGCATCATCTATTGCTCGCCAAGAATATTTTAGTAAGTACTTAACACTAACGTTTGTTTTTATTTTTAGTAAACTACTGTAACTATTTTTCGACAAACGAGAAGCCAAAAAATTTGAGTACTCAGTTGTGTATATTAATTTATTCAATTTGAATTAGTTACTAAGTTATTATACTAAGTTTGGCTGAATAATGTAATGAATCACAAATCTACACAGTGTGTGTGTGTGGGGGGGTGAGCTTAAGAGAGATAAAAAAATTTAAAAAATGGAAATTACAGTATACTTGGGCTACTAAACATAAAGTTGCTATTAGGATGTAGATGGCCAGTGGGAAAGACCCTGAAGAGGTGTTATACTATGCATTAGGCGCCTAAAAACAACTTTTTTCTTTTTTGGTTTTTTACTTTTTTTTTGTTTTGTTTTTAACTACCAAGAAACGTGTTTGAGCAACACGTCCGAACAACAGCAACAAGATATAAAAGAAGTACAAGAAGCCACACCATGTACAAGAAGATGCAGAAGAAGTGAGGCTGTACAGTATATATATATATATATAAGGGGGCGGATCCTTGACCTCAACACTCCTCATTAATGTATTCCACCGCACACATACACATAACGCACACGCAAGACAAGAACAACAGGGTCAGACACGCCGTCTGTCTTTATACCACTACACTACAAACATACACATACGAGTATACAATACACTAATATACAAAACATGTATTATATATATATATACTCTCCTATTTGGCGCCTTCTTATATAACTAATATCACACTTATACACTAATTACAAATTATTATATCTATAAAATAAATGATTGTTTTCCGATATCAGAAAAATCTTAACTTCAGAATAGATTTTTTTCTTGATTTAAATGGCTCATTATCTTTCCCATGTAATTGTAATACTATAAAATGTTATGTAATGTAATCTCTTGCACAGGATATATCACACAGTATCTTAGATTTGGTCCATCATTGCATGCTCCGGTTTTTTTTTTTTATAATTGGATTATTCAAACATCATCTAGAGTATGACAGGCAAACCATTTCGTGATGTACATTCAAATCCATCCAGAAATATTATGAAGGAGCCATGATATGGCAAACTACTCTCATATCTGTACAGATTGTGAACTAAACACTAACTACCTAGTTAAGATTTCAGCTGTTATTTTAAAAAAAAAAATTTTTTTTTAAATTTAAGGCGCGTCAACATCTATGGTCAAGGACCCGGTCTTCGGACAGTGTTCTCTCGTTACAGACAACACTGTTTCATCACCGGACAGTGGCGAGCTGTAGAGGCACCTAGGAAATCTATGGGGGGTAGATGGGAGCGCTAACCACTCAGCTAATCCCTTCCCTAAAGAAAAATTCAAATGTGTTCTAAAAAAATTATTTAATTTTTAAAATAATATTAAACTGAGTTCTAGAAATATTTAATAAATTTCTATCTAACGAAATTCCCCCCCGTTTTTTTTTTTTTTTTTTTTTTAATGTTCATACGCATTTAAGTGGGGGCACGTTGCAAGAAGTCCCAAATATATTTAATAGTACATAAAATTATAAAAATGAATATTTCAATAAGTTAATAAGCTTTAATTGCGTATATACTAATTTAATATTGTTTCAGAGACATTTTCCATGGTAGCCTGCTTCATTTTGTGGTCATCGACCGGTTTCGGGCGTTCGCCCATCTTCAGGATGCGTTTTTCAGACAATGTGACAACACAGACTTGCAGAGCAAATTCAGTTTATACACTGACTGGTGTTTTTAACTGTATTTAAAACTAAATTCTTAAACTAGGTTAAGAGTTTAAGACGTAGTTTAGACCTAGTTTAAGAGTTTAGTTTTAAATACAGTTAAAAACACCAGTCAGTGTGTAAAACTGAATTTGCACAGTGCAAGTCTGTGTTGTCACACTGTCTGAAAAACGCATCCTGAAGATGGGCGAACGCCCGAAACCGGTCGATGACCACAAAATGAAGCAGGCTACCATGGAAAATGTCTCTGATGCTTTCCAGCTCTGCGGAACCAACCACCATAATAATTAAATATTGTTATTTGAAGGGTGTACTATTAAATCTCCTTGACTCCATTACTTTCGCCCAATCTTTCCCGTAGCGTTGCGTCATTAAATTAGGGCCTTTGGGTAAGCATTTTTTTTTTTAATTTAAGGTGCGTCAACATCTATAAAGTCATTGGCGCCCGAATTCTTTTCAGTGCACTGAGGGACAGTGAGCTGTAGAGGCTCCTAGGAAAAAAAAATCTAAGGGTAGCAACAGCTAGACTCGAACCCGGGAACCTCCGGTGGGAGTCTAGTGTGCTAACCACTGAGCTAATCCCTTCCCTAATAAGCACAGCTAACTAACATATAAAGGGTATATTTATATTTACAATAGTCTTGATATCTACACTAATCCTTTATAAATTACCAAAACAAAAAAAAAAGTACGGTAGGTATCAACATTAAAATTATTTCAAATTTATTCAATCTGTATGGATAACTTTCCCAAAAAATTATGAAAATTAAATATGGCGTAAAATAGATTAATTTACGGATTAATAACTGATTTTAGCACTTTTTAATTATACAAAATAATAGAAACCAACAACTATGAACATAACCTACATTTAATTTATTCAGTTTTGATTATTAAACATATTCAATGTTATTATAAATCTACTTTATTTGCGAAATGAATTAATACGAAGTAAAAATATTCATTAAATATACTTTAGATTCATTACTTTGTAAACATATACACTTTGAGATTCAGTTATGGCTATAATCTACCTATTCATAAAATATACTTACTATAATTAATGTAATAACATATCTTGCACATTACTTTGGGACGACATTTCGTTTTACATAGTAATAATTAATGTTTTATTCTTTTTTCTAATAAAAAATACTATTAGGAAGATAAAAAATAATGAATAATGGCATATTTTCATTTTAAGTTCACTATATATATAACTACTTATAATTTTCATTTAAATATATAAAAAACTGAATAATACTTTTATTTATGCAGAAAGCGCTAATCATTTAGTGCTAAATTAACTAAGTACATGATTACGTACTACTTCCAAATTGAAGGCTTGTGAGTACTAACTAAAGTTGATGATATGGCATAACAGCTGCAATTTATAACCTCCCAGAAGAATAAGGTTAGAATGTAAAGTATAAAATCAAATTTTAACCCACTGCCTTCGTAATAAATAAAAGTTCCTAATTCGTTTCATTTTCCATGTTGTTGCACACCACATGTTTTATTAAATGAAAATGTAGGTCAATGTACAAATATATTCATGCTGTCTTGTTAAATTAAAAAAAAAAAATAAAGATATACAATTACATAGAACTTACTTTAAAATTTCTAGTGTCGTGAAATTGACGAAGCATTGCCTAAGGTGCCGTTAACTATTTACTTAGGTCAAATAAATAGAAAATTATAATAAAATAAGAAAAATAATTATGAAAATAAAAAAAATCAATCTTGAAACAACAAGAAATTTTCTTTTATTACACTTTTAAAACAACAGGCATAGCACAACTAGGCTAATAAGGAACTGGGAGAGAGAATATATATATTGAGCTAAGTCTGGTGAATAATGAAATTAGGAATTCAACTGTGTGAGTTCTTAGAAATGAATTGAAATAGTTTCCTTTATTTACTTTCCTTCCTTTATTAAATTTATTTCTTTAGTTATTTGAAAATAAAATAAGAAAATTCGATTTATATGTTTTATCAATTATTGAAATTAAAAATAATTTTTTTTTCTGCCTAGTATTTTGTTTTGTTTTTTTTTTGTTTTAAATATTATTTAGTATTGTTTGCAAGTACTATTTCCTGATGTTCCTGATGTGCTGAGAATTAGAATGTCTATATATTTATTTATTTATTAAATTCTGTGATCATTAGATACTTTTTGAAGATACCCAAAAGATTTCCATAAATTATAAACAGTTCGCAGGCACATCAAAAACAAAAAAAGGGAAGGGATACACTTTGAGAGTAACCTAAAAAGAGAATTGTTCCCAGGATGTCCTAGAGAAACTTTTATCTACTACAGGCGTTGAATCTTCACATTAATACAAATGTATCCTTTGGGTAATTTATTTGTTAGCAATTAAAAGTTATTTTTATTTATTTATAGAATTAGGTTTTTTATAAATTCGATTTAATGTTTTTATTCTCCCTCTACAGGTCGCTCTGGAAAGAATTATATGGCATTGCTAATAAAAACAACAGAAGAAGAAAATCCTCTTCTTAATAAAGTTATATGTAAAATACATAATTTTTTTTCAATTTCAAATCTTACTCATATACTAATAATATAGGAGGAGGGGGAAGACGAGTGCGCCAATCTAGCAACAGAGGCAGGTAGAGAGAATGATTACATTGTAGAGGGTGCCAATAATATAAACCAAACACAGTATTTAAATTTTAACGTCTCAGATTCCTCAAAATAATTTCAAAACAAATTTATTTCTACAAATATTTCAAATAAATGTGATTGGTCGGGGATGACGATCTTTGCAATTAGCATGCCAGGTTTAAAGGAAATCGTCGTATTCATTTTCTAGATAATTCCCCCCCCAAACTCAAAAACCTATTTTGTAATGTCGCACTTCCGGTTAACTGATTTCCTTCAAATTTAGAATTTTACCCATGTTTGTAATGTATGTTAATATTATGTGGGTGGTAAAATCATTGTACATTGTACTGAAGTGATACATTAAAGGAAAGTATAAATAACGCTAATATTTCCTCCAGAACTCTCAAAAAATTAGTTTTTTAAGAGAAAATGTTTCAAATAAGTATTTATGTGTATAGAAGGAAGTATAGAAAGTTTAAAAGAATAACTTTGCGATTATTTTTCGAGGCAATCGTGAAAAACTGGGGGGGAATCCAGTAAAGTCGCACTTCCGGTTAATGGATTTTCCACGAAAACCTTCCTGTCAGTTGCGTTGTTAATACCTATATTTACTCCTCATACAACTATAAGAGAAAGTAAAAAATTTTTCGTATAAATATCATATCCTAGAATGATTGAAACAGTTTTCTTTTTTGAGAAAATGGCGACAAATTAGTTAAATTATATACCGGATGTTTCAGAATTGCACGGCTCTATTTTAGATATGTGTTCTGTAGTAAAAAATAAACGTAAAAGTTCATATATACATATGTTTTGTTTTAAATCAATTTATTGCAGAGATATTGAAGGTTAAAGATTTATTTATCGAAAGTACAAAAGTATGTAAATACCTAAGTATCGTTTATTTGTTTGACAGTTTGTATTAAACACTGTTTGTGTAAGTTCTGTGCATGCAAGTGAATACTGTAAGACAGTATTTTTAGTATTTTGTTTACTATCATGGGAGATACCACAAATTTGTTCATTTTTTCAGAACAAACATACATACTTTTAACTTATGACGAGGTACATAAAAATGGTGTTGATGCTGTTCGAAGATATCATGAAAAAATTTCCCAACCGAAGAATACCAAATTGTAAAAAGTTTAAAGCCACTGAAAGACGTCATAGGGAAAATGGCACACTAAAGCCTGTAACGTGTAAACGCCGATCGACAAAGATTTTGGCGAACTGAAACGTTGAAGAAAAAAAGTACTGGAAGGTGTTCAGTTATCTCCTAGTACTAGCACCAGAATATTGTCACTTCGTTTCGATGTTTCCTCTACCAGTGAATGGCGAACATTGCGCGAACAACAATTGCATCCATTTCACATTATTTGTTACCACAAGATTATAGCAAGCGCAGAAATTTCTCCCAGTGGTCAATTCAAAAATACACACGAGATCCTCACTTCCTAAGCTGCCTGCTGGTTACCGATGAATCTTGCTTTACAAGAAATGGGATTACTAATTTTCGAAACACTCATTACTTGGGACGAAGACTTATACGACTGCTGCTACACATTACCAACATACCTTTTCATTAAATTCCTGGTATGGTCTTCTTGGCGACAACTAGCCCTTCTTTTTGCCACCTAGCTTTCAGGAATATCACAATTGCATTTTTGGAAAACAATCTTTATGAGCTTCTAGAAGATATTCCGCTTGCCAATAGGCAGTGGCTTTGGTTTATGCATTATGGTGCTCCAGCTCACTATTCTTATATTGTGACTGATTATTTAAACGCAACATACGTAACCGATGGGTTGGTCGAAACGGACTGTTAAATGGCCACCAGGATCTCCCGATCTAACGCCGTTAGATTATTTTTTGTGGGGTTGTATGAAGTCTATGGTTTATTCTAAGCCTACTGGTACGCAAGAAGAGCTAAGGAATCGGATTGTGGAAACCGCAGCTACTAGCAAGCATCGCCCTGATGGTATAAGAAGTGCCAAAGTACCATGGATTCGTCGTGCTGAATGCTGCATTCAAGAAAACGGTGGCTACCTTGAATAGTTACTCTGAATTATTGTGTTGTTAAATAAATATCTTTATGCCACAATACCTCTGTAATAAATTGATTACATATGTGTGCATGAACTTTTATGTTTATTTTTTGCTACAGAACACATACCTAAAATAGGGCCGTGCAATTCTGAAACATGACATAAGAGGGGTTAAATCTGGCGATCTGGCGAGGAGAAAAGTGAATAAGATGTTCAGCAGCTGCTGGATTGGTAGACAGGGACCTGCAAGCTGGCCTCCCAGATCGCCAGATTTAACCCCTCTTGAATTTTTTCTTTGGGGATATCTCAAAGAAAAAATGTATGTCAGGGAACCAACAACTCCAGAAGCACTTAGAAAAGGCTTGAACCAAACCTGCTTAGCAATTCCGGCAGGCATGATATGATTAGCAACTTCATCTGTTAGGCAGCGACTGCGCTTGTGCCGGTTAGCCGAGGAGGTCATATTGAATAAACAGGAAATCTTTTTTTTATAGATTTTTGTAAATAAGCTGGAATATTGTTTTGTTTTAATGATATTTTACCTGATTTTTAAGTCCCCAATGGTTCTAAAATAGGTTTTAAGTGTTGTCGGCATTTGAACTCTCTTATTTATTAGAAATTAATAAGAAAAATCCGCTTTTAATTTTAGTTTATGAAACAAAGAAATAGGAAAAAAAACAACGAAAATTTAATCTTTATGATTGAATATCACAGCAACGGTTTGAAATTCAATCTTTTTGTTTTAGTAGTTTTCAATACAGTAGTAAAAAGTGGGAATCAAAAGGAAATCGGCTCTTTCAATCACCGATTTCAGGTGTAAGGCGGCAATAAAATCAAATAACATTATAACACCATCATAAACTAGAGTACAGACGTTATGTTCATTTTTTTTTATATCTTTCTTCATTTAAGAGTTATTTCAAAAGTGGCCCGTTTAATTGGGACACCTGTATATATTCAGGAAAGTAAAGCTTCCAAGTTGACCAATTTTCTCCACTGAAACTTTTGATGCGAACTTTAATTTTCTGTGAATTTCCCCTACTGTGAGTGACGCTGTTCACTTCGAACAAGAGATATATATTGTTATAATTCTTGCAGACTGTATAAATAAAATATAAAAGTAATGTCGAATAAACAATAAAGTCAAATATATAATACCATATTTCCCTATCTCACTCTCTCTAAATATAAATTGAAAAAGTTTTTTTCATAATTCTGTTAATAAATGGAAAAACTTTATGGGTAGAAAAAAGAAAATAACTAAGAAATAAGGAAAAAACCACTCTTTTCTTTCACTTTCACATTTCACTAATAATCCTAAAACTGTATTATAAGAAGAACAAATAACATTAACACCCCAGCCGAGCCAACTCTTATTGTACAAACTATTATAAAGTCAGCCTTCAGATTGTTCTGGAACAAAAAAAGCTGGTAAGAAAGAAATAGTAGTACATGATCTTCACTATTGCGGTTAGAACAATATTTACAGAAAGTAATAATTGACGTTTCTTTAAACTTGGAATTTTTGCTTTTTCTTACACTGATAAAAGCAAGTATTACTGGCGTGTCAGATTTTCAAAATTGAGTAAATATATGAGAAAATATATGCGTAATTGAGAAAATATATGTTATGAGGCCCCTTGAGTATGAAAAACAATTTTTTACCTAATAGGGCGGTAATACTTAAACGGCATTTCAAGTTTCAAGTTGATCAAGTAAAGTGAAACAAGTTTGGTTGTCTTCAATTTCATATCAAAAGGGGAATGAAGCTAATACAATGACTTTTTTGAGGAAGAGGATCCGAAGAGCGGTGAGAAACACAAAAATGACAATCTAGTTGTTGTGGTGGTTGGTTCCGCAGAGCTGGAAAGCATCAGAGACATTTTCTGTGGTAGCCTGCTTCATTTTGTGGTCATCGACCGATTTCGGGCGTTCGCCCATCTTCAGGATGCGTTTTTTTAGACAGTGTGACAACACAGACTCGCACAGAGCAAACTTAGTTTCACACGAACTGAGACGTATTTTTAAAAAACTAAACTCTTAAACTAGGTCAAGGGATGTGGCCAGATGGGTGGGAAAACACGTGTTTGGGTTGTTAAAGGGCAAATTTTTCTTACAGTGGACACAACACGTGGGGGTCTAATCTTTAAACTCTGTTGTTGGAGGGAGATTTACTTACAATTAACTAACCAAAACAGAATATGAAAAATAAACAAAATAAATTTAAATAAAATTAAATAACGATTAAACTAACATTTTTTTCCCCCCTATATATATATATATCTAAACTAGTAAATTTAAATAAACTAGTAACTTATAAACTAGTAAATTTATATATACCTAGTAGATTTAAAACTAAACCTAAAACTAAAGTCTGTTTAAGAACTATTTGTTGCGTGTGTAATGTTTGCACTGGTAATTGTGTTTCTGTTGCTATTGTGGGAAGAGTGTTTTGAATAATGGTTCACTGGCAAATTTTGTCTGTTCATTTATTAAGTTTTGTGTCTTGCGTTAATATATTTCGAGTTGTTCTACTATGTCAAGTCGTCGTCCTTTGTGGCCAGAGTGTATTAGCTTCATCGTGGTCGTTATGTCATCGGGTTTGTGTTTGTTAGTGTTTAGGTGATTGGTGTAATTTGAGTCAACTTTGTTGTATTTGTATGATCTGATGTGTTCGGTAAATCGTTCCTTGATTTTTCTGCCGGTCTGCCCCACGTAAATGTTGTCACAGTCCGGGCATTTCAACTCGTAAACCCCACTGCTGTCATACACGTCAGTGAACTCGGTACGAGTGTGGAGTTTGTTACCTAATTTGTTGTTTGTTCGGAAGGATGTCTTAATGCCCAATTTTTTGAAAAAATTTGTGAGTTTGTACGTGTGGCTTCCAATATATGTGAATGTGGCGAATTTGTCTGCTGTTTCTTGTCAGTCCTATTTCGGTGGTGTGGTTCGTTTTTGAGGAGTTTATTAACGATCTTTGTATTGTACCCATTGTTTTCAGCTATTTTGTAGATTGTCTGCAATTCTTGTGCGTGGTTTGCGGGTGTGAGGGGTGTGTACTTAAGTCTGTTCGTCAAGTGTCTAAGTAAGTAATCTAATTTGCCCTTTAACAACCCAAACACTTGTTTTCCCACCCATCTGGCCACATCCCTTGACCTAGTTTAAGAGTTTAGTTTTTAAAAATACGTCTCAGTTAGTGTGAAACTAAGTTTGCTCTGTGCGAGTCTGTGTTGTTACACTGTCTAAAAAAACGCATCCTGAAGATGGGCGAACGCCCGAAACCGGTCGATGACCACAAAATGAAGCAGGCTACCACGGAAAATGTCTCTGAGACAATCTAGTTACTCGCTACCTAGGCGAGACTAGGGTGGGAGACTGTGTATATAAACCAACTACAGAAGAACAGTTTTATAACAGTTTATGACCAGTCACAAGCACTCAGCAACCTTTTCAATTATTAAGTTGGTAATCATTGCTGGTTTGATGATGTTATAGGATTCGAAGAGCGGAGAGAAACACAAAAATGACAATGTAGTTACTCGCTACCTAAGCCAGACTAGGGTGAGAGAATCTTATATATACAGCCGAGCTAGCCCTACAGGACAGTTTACGACCAATTCACAAGTAGTCAGCAACCTTCAACATTCTCAACCAGTCTATCTCTCGCTACCCTAATCTCTATTATATTGTAAAGTCCTTGCAGTTATGTTTTCTCTCATTACACAGTGTTCAGCATATTCACAGTGCGGGTTTATTTCTCAAAACCCATCCTCTCTAAATTCTCTCTCCTTCTCACATCCATTATACCCAAAACTTTTCTAAGTGAATTTTCTCGTAAAAAAAGGTTCTAATAAAAGTGATACGCTTTTATATTCATAGATGGTGTAAAAAACGTAATGAAATCCGTTCAGTAAAAATGCTTTTCTTTCTTTTTTCAAACTCGGAAAATTCGGAATTTTTTGGCAATATATCTTAATTTTAGTACAAATTATATACAAATGATAGAATTGTATAATAAACTAAACTAGCATTTTAGAGGAAAACATAACCCCAACCCTACTGATGAATTTCTTTTCCGAAGAAATGTTACAAATAATAGTTCGCGCTATACTAGAAGCGCGGAGGACCCGGGTTTGAATCCAACCGTACTACTCTTAGATTTTCTCTTCCCAGTGCCCGGTGATAGGCAGTATTGTTTGTAACGAGAGAATATGACCGGAGACCGGCAATGCACTGAGAAGGATCCGACTGCAAATGACCATAGATGAAGCACAATCTCGTTAAAAATAAGTAGTTTTTATCAAATTATTTGAATAGATGAAGATATCTATATATATAATATATCTACTGTCCTCATACGTTGGTCTAGTGGCTACGCTCTCGCCTTTCGTGCGAGAATTCAGGGTTCGATTCTCGTGAGGGCAAAGTCAGTGTTGACCCAGCATCGTGATAAAAAGTGGGAAGCTACAGTTAGAGTAGCGCCCTAGGTACGAAGGCCCCGAACTAAATTGTGTGGGAAATGCAGCGTGCTTACTACACGGCCACCTATTCAAATCGCGGTCTGGCAAGCGTTGGCCCTTCATGGGCTGTTGCGCCATAGGGTTTTATATATATATATTAAAGAAAATTGTCGAGAAAATAGCCAAAAACTTAAAAAAAAATGTATTCAGTAAAGTGGTAGATTCCAATTGAGGAATTTTAACAGAAAACTTACTATCAGATTCCATAGTGATATCCAAACGAAATGTCAAGTTTGAACTTTCTGTGATTTTTTTTTTGACGTGTATCGTGTTCACATATACACAGATTAAGACCATTTTTTAAAAACCACTTTTTCATAGTCTGAAGACCTTAAAAAAATCGTATATTTCCGGTGAAAACTCGATATATCGAAAATTTGACACGATCATAGTACTTCCTGTTATAGCAGTAAAAAAAAATAATAAAAACTAATCAATATACTGATAAATATACAGTGCAGTACAAAATCTGAATAAGAATATATATGTATATATATATAAAATATTAATTTGAAAATATTTAGCAGCCCGTGAAACCAGTTTAACGGCGAGATGACATTCAACAGGTAAAAACATACACACACAAAAAAAAAACAAAATCAGGACACAACTCTCACCTGAAAGTCGTAAAAATAATTTTTGTATTTAATGTCCGAGAAAAAAAAAAAGTCGTAACTTTTTCTATATTAAGTAGTTAGGATTTTTACAAGAATTTTTTTTTATAATTAATTATTTTGAATTTAAAGTTTTTTTTTAAACTTACGAAAATTGGAAGTTTTATCGTAGTATTAAGGTGAATAAAATAATTAATAACAATATCAGGTTGGTAGATAATGTGTCAATTAAAAATATTGCAAAAAATAAGAAAGAGAAAGTTGTTGGAAATAAGAGAAAGTGGTGTTTAATATCAGGCTTTAAAGATTAAAATATGTGCGAAGAAGTACTGCACAATATCTTAAAATGGCACTCTATAAGAGCGCTTAAGGTGATTAAGAACCACCCATTATATTAGATTAGATTGGCAGATGGGGAGGGCGAGCCTCATCACACTGCGACCTGCATTAAGAGGTGCATTAAGCGGTGTGGATCCCCTAAAATCAGCACATCCTTCAGCTTCGCCCTCTTAATCAAGCCTAGCAAAGGTGAAAGTGGCTCCGTCATGAAGATCGTATTTCGGAATTGTTTGACCCAATTGAAGAACCTGTCCTCATCAGACCGGCACACTCACAAAGGATGTACCCGGGGCGTACGAATAAAATGTATTTAGCGAATAGTCTGTATGCGTGTGTGTGTGTGTGTGTTAACAGAAAATCGCAAAAATGAAAAATCCCCGGAAGCACGAACTTGGTATCCAGTTTAGGTACTACAACCGCATCTGACATGGTTTCGGGCAAAATCATCAACCAAAAGTACGATTCTACTGAATAGTTTTTTTTTTCAGTTTTTTGCGATTTTCACGAAAACGGTTCCAACGATATTCTTTAAACTTCGTTTACTATCTGAACCGGAAATACCTATCACTTTTATTTCAAACATTTTCTCGGGAAAATTGATTTTTGTGAGGGGTAACTATAAGCTTTCCTCTAAAGTATTACTTCAATTCAATAATATATGATTCTACCACTTATATAATATTAATATATTCATTAGAAGTACTGCTAGAATTCCAGATTATGGGTATTTGAGTTTTTTGGAATTATCTCGAAAACCACTACAACGAATTCCATTAAACTTGGAATGCTGACTGCACAGATATAAACCTATCACTTTCATCAGAGATATTTTTCTTGATAGCCTACTTTTTGTTTTAGAAAAGAAACGGAAAATAATTCTGATGCTTTCCAGCTATGCGGAACCAACCACAACACTTATCACTTTTATTTGAAATATTTTCCCCCCCATTATAGTTTTGCGTTATTGGGTGGTTCAGTTAATGGCGCCCTCTTCTCTGATTGGATACTTATCCTCCCAATTACATCTATATTTATGTTAGGCCAATGAGCAAAATATGAAGTCTAAAAAAAAAAATCTGTCATTTTATATAGAATTGAATTACACAGTAGTGAGAGGAGAAAGTTGTGTGATTGTTTCACACCAGATTTTTTTTCTCTCCCGAAATATTGAGGTATAAACAAGAGTATTAAAATTCCAAATCATCGTGTGACGTAATGAAAATTGATCCCTAAACAACAACAACAACAAAAAAGTATTAAATACAAAACAAAATTATAATGCGTTCTCTACAGCTAAGTGTTAGTAATTTGTATGTTATGTATTAGAAACAAGAAAAATATTCGTAATAATATAATAGCAAGGTCAGTGCAGCCAACACAACAAACACGCACATTCTAGGCCTTCTTGATTACTGATACTACTACTACTACTATACTACTACTATTACTACGTTATTAAAGAAATAATTGGGAACAAGTTGGCGCCAACCTCTCCCGCAAACTGATAGCCATTGGCCGTGCTATGTAGTAGTGCGTTCAAATACTTTTACACACAACCACAGTTCGACCACTAATTCCCCCCCCCCCCCTTTAGGCGCCAGCTGTGACTTGTCCGTTAGCCTATTTAAAAAAAAAAACAAAAAAAACTGGTCTTACTACGAATCATAGTAATTAAAATAAACATTTCTCTGCTGTCAAAAAAATAAAGTCATTTTCAATTATACAAAAATTATAAGCGGTTGTCAGTTCATCACTTAATACAATTAATTAGAATAAAAATCTCCACAAAGTAAAATTTTATAAAAAAAAAAATAATAAACTTAAGATTAGAAAGCCTAGTTTAAACTGAATCTTAAAATTGCAGAAAACATCTCTTCTACTGGAGTTTTCCAGAATTTAATAGTTTGCTTGAATTAGTAGCATTATTAATCGCACTTTCAGTTTATGGATTTTCTTCAAGCTTTGTACACTAGCATTGCATTCTAGCATTTAGTTTCTTTCTTTCTAATGTCAAGTCACTGGGGTTTAACCATTCAACTCCAAGCGGTCCAATAAATTTTTGAATTAAATAATACTATTGATCTGCCAATCAGGCTGCTGTCAATACTCTTGTAGGGCCTCACAATCTAACAAATGGTTACCTGTCACAGAGACCCCACTTCCGCATAAGCAACAATCCGGACGATCAACCAAACCAATACAGTGCAAAAGTGCTGTAGGAGATAATCGCCCTTGTTGCCACTCTAAAGCATGCAACCTCTTCGTTTCTGGGCAGATTGTGGGGTAACCGTCCTTCTGGTTCTCAGGATACTCCACTGTTTTCCTCTAGCCTTGTTTCTGGGGACCTCCTGCCAGAGCCTTTCTTTCAGGGTCCTCTTCGCCAAGTTGAACTCTATTGAAGTCGCTGGTTGTTCCTTCTGCGATCCTAATTTGGCAAGCTGGTCTGCTATCTCATTTCCTGTTATTCCGCAACGGCTAGAGATCCAATGCATATAAATTTCCTAGCCCGAATAAATGAGGCTATCCGCAAGAAGACGTCCCTCCTGAATATCATGAGACTCACTAAGGACGTGCCTTGTAAATGCCTGATTCAACAAAAAATACCGCTTTCCCAGGCCGTACTTGTTCAAGTCTTTTTAGGGCCAGGTTTTAACTTCACCATCGAAGTTGGATTTTAGCTTCCCTCACAGGCTCTGAAATTTCAAAATCTGGAGCAAAAACTCCACACCTGCATTTCCCGTCAAGCGTTTACAGCCGATCCATCGGTATAAATATGTTTCTATGGAGGGCATGGATATCGTTCTCGAATTTTTTCAAGTGCCAAGGCTTTTAGCTCCCACGGAGGAGCACTTCTAAATGTATGATGGAGATGACTGAGTTGTCCTACAGCCAAATTAAATGCGAACCCTTCAGTAAGTTTAAGAAAGGGAACTCTGCCTTCAGAGTAGAAAGTATACTTAGTTAAAAGCTCTTGAGCTTTTTGTAAGAAGGGTTATTGACTCTTTAATCTCTGGTTGGCCGATCTGTAGTTAACCCAATATTCAATTCCCAAACGCTTCAATTACTCATGGTGACTAACTGTAATCACTTCTCTTCTCTGGTGAAGCGGGTCGATTTCAGTGCATTTATTAGTGGATCTTTCTAAAAGAATCATTCATTGCACTGAACTAATACTTTAGAGGATATCTTAACATTTCAGCTGTTCCAGAACCCCCAAATAAAAATGTATGTCTATGCAAAGTATAAAAAAAACAAACATTAATGAGTGGCCACTTTCGAGAAAAAATTGCGAAAACCCTAAAAAACAACAAACCTGTAAAAATCACTTATTAACATTGACGGATTTTAATCGAAACCTTCGCTTCGATAACCCTAAACGAAATATAAAAAATCTAAACTATCTGTGCTGCGATCTGTCGTATTTAAGAAACATTTTGTTGACAAAATATAAACTTCATACATACAAACTCGTACAAATAATGTAAATCATTGCAAATATCCTTTTTTAAGAAAGAAAATTATTTCTAGTTACAAAAACTATAAACAAATATCTAAAGAATGTTTACTAGTTTTTCCCCTCTAAATAAAACTACTTTCCAGGGATAATAAAGAGAGCAATTATTAATGAAATAAAAAAAAAAATGTTCAATAAGTTAAGTTTACTACAAAGAGAATTAATTAACTCCCACAAAAGTGTAATTAATTATTTTATTTCATTCTAAAATAAATAATTTCTAAAAAGAAATAAATAAATAAAAAAACAATGCCAGAAGGCAATAAAAGTTTATTGTTTGCTAATAACTATAATAATAATAAAAATAAAAATAAAAAAGTTGAAATAATTTAATTTTATGTAAGATGTAATTTAAAAAAAAGTAATATATTCTCTAACCTAATATTTTATAATAAAAGAATGGGGAGGGAATGATGATTGTAATTCAATGATTAATGACTTAATGATTAATGATTATATTATTATTTTTTTATTGCGTACTAAACAAGAAATCATTATATTAAACTAAAAGCCATTAATGAAATTGCGGAAATTTACGGTTCATTAAAAGTTTTAAATTACTTGCAATTATTCTTAACAACTCTTGTTTTTGCCTTTGGCTAGATACTATGAATTCCGCAAATGTAAATATTATGGAATATCTACGTATTTATAAAAAAAAAAAAAGAAAAAAGAAAAGTTTATGCAAAAATAAATCAGAAAAGAAGTGTCGAAGTGTGAATCTCTCAATATGTTGTCGGCATTTTTAGTTTTACTTACTCCTTTCTTTGTAAGATGATTTTTTTTAATTTAAGACGCGTCAACATCTATGGTCATTAACGCCCGGAACCTTCTCAGTGCACTACCGGTCTCCAGACAACACTGTCCATCACCAGTGAGCTCACTGGTGAGTCACTCGCCAGTCACTACATGTCATTACCCTTTACCACTCTACAGTATTTTCAAGCGTAAAGTCCAGGCAGTCAGTGTCAATTATTATATTATACAGTATCAGAGACATTTTCCGTGATAGCCTGCTTCATTTTGTGGTCATCTACCGGTTTCGGGCGTTCGCCCATTTTCTGGATGCGTTTGTCAGACAGTGTGACAACACAGACTTGCACAGAGCATTCAGTTTATACACTCACTTTATACAGTTTATACAGTTCACTTTATACAGTTTATACATGAATGTATAAACTGAATTTGCTCTATGCAAGTCTGTATTATCATACTGTCTGACAAACGCATCCTGAAGATGGTCGAACGCCCGAACCCGGTCGATGATCATAAAATGAAGCAGGCTACCATGGAAAAGTCTCTGATGCTTTCCAGCTCTGTGGAACCAACCACCTCAACAACTATATTATACAGTGTTAACCATATTTTGTTAATTCATTCAAACCAGACCATTTCTCTCCTTCAACAACCCTATTTATATAGAGGTTTATTGCACTGCGATCTGCAAGGTCTACTGTGCCCCCCCCCGGAGCCTTCTCAGTGCCCTGCCGGCCTCCAAGCATGTTCTCTAGCTACAAACAACACTGCACATCACCGGACAGTGAGTTGTAGAAGCTCCTAGGAAGAGAAAATCTAAGGGCAGCATGCTGGATTCGAACCCGAAACTACCACTGAGCTAATCCCTTCCTTCTCCCTTGGCTCACGCCAATTAACTAGGAGCAGAGACCCTAGTTTGTGTACTGTGTTTGTCCTTATCTGTAAAGTTGAGAGTATATATAGTTTAAATGAATTGAGTACTGTTCTGGCGAAGTGTATGGAGTACTGAGCTGTGCTAATCCGTGGTGCGGTCGCTACTCCCCAAGTAAATGCATGCAACAGATACCCCTTGCGGGCTTTATTACACTTAGTGTGTGACTAAATAAAAGGATAATAGCTTAAGGTATGTTTAAGAGTCGTTTCTGAGAAAATCCGTAGAAAACCGAATATTGCAGGTACTGATTCATGTTCATTATATTCTCTTTTCTTTTTTTTTTTCAATCTATTGTAAGTCTCTGTTTATAAGAACATTTGTATCATTTTGTATTGTAAAAGGACCATACCCAAGGCAAATTAAATAAATTGAAATGGATTTAAAACAATCATAATAATATGTAGAATATATTTGTCTATTAAAATTATGAAGACAATCTAAATAGAAACTTACTAAATTTAAGTACTATACATTATTATTAATATTTCAGAAACAAGAATCAATTTCTCAACATTAATAATAATGGGATGTCTAAATGTCATCTTTAATTTAAAAAAAAAAAAATCACTTACTACAAGGTCGGCCTTAATTTAAAACAAAACATTAAAACATTATAAAACTTAATTATTAATATTATTATAAATCCAACACAAATATAATATTATATCATACAAAAATATAAAATATATTAGGTGTAATACGTGCGGTTGATTTATAGTGCCAACCATTGTTTTTAAAACTGATAACACAAAATTTTAACCCACAAAAAATATATAACTGATAAAATATTGAAATTATTGTCAAAAAAAATAAAAAAAATTATTATCTCATAATTTATTGTCAGCAAATTTTTAAGTAGCTCTTTAAAAATATATGTTGCTTTTCAAAAAGTTTCTAAAGTATATGATATAATTATTAAATAACAAGTAGTACGTCATAGTTTTATATTACATTGTAGTCTTATTACTGTGACGGCATGTTGCGCCACTGCGTGCAACTTGGAACCACAAGGAACGCTACCCTCTCGGAGTCGGTACATCAAAGAAAACGTTTGTTCGTGCGCGCAAAGTGTGCGGAAAACGTTTATTGGGACGGAGTTTTGACAGTTGCTCGCGTTCCTTTCTTGTTTTTCATCACACTGGAATGGGACCATCAAAAAGTTGAACAACTTACTGATTTATATAGGAACCGACCAGAATTGTGGGATCTGTAGTGGAATCATTTATTGTGATTCCTGAGTCATGTAGTAGATGTCTTGAAGAGGGCGGAAGTTAGTTAGAGATTTTTGGAAGTTAGTGCTCGAAGTATTAACCGGAATTTATAAAAAATAAACTGTATTTGAACAATAATTTAAACGTGAGTAATGGTAACTATTAACAAGAAATACTTAGAAATAAAATAGGAGATAAATAACTAATAATTTAGAATGATTAAGATAAATAAATAACTAATATGCACAACTAAAGTAATAACAAGTATAAATAAAAACTGTATAGGGACGCGTAAACTGCTGCTCGTATATAAAGACGTACTCAAGTATAATAGTATAATCACCCCTCTTCCAATGGGGCGAAGTTTATATATTAGTGTTAGCAACACTCACATCAAGACATCTGTCCTAGTGTGCGACCTTGGTTAGTTTGGTGACCAGCGATTTAGGTCAGTGGCCAGCCTTAGCGGTGCTTGCTTTGATGTAAGGGTATTTACCCTTGGTTTGTTTGTTTGCCCGCGGCCTTGTCTTGAAGTCAGGCAGCTGGCTAGGCCACTAGTTGTAAATTATTCTTTCTTTGTTATCTGTTGTGAAGGTTTGACATTGCTATGACTTTGCCATGTCATTACACTATCTAAACGGAATAGCAAGTCTGATATTCATCAGTAAGTTTCTTAACTAACATGTCAAATCAATGCACAGAAATTAAGTGGAGATACATTCATAAATATTTAATGGCTTTATTTCGTCCAATGATCCGTCATTTTGACATGTAGTTTATTAATAAAAAAATTACATAAAAACTAGAACACCAATTATTCGTTTTAACATTTACCAAGTGCAATGTAGTTTACATTAAACTTAAAGTGAATAACCTAACAAATATTGTAAATCTTTTACAATTCTTACTTATTTGATCTTTTTTCCAAATTGACATCCTGAATGATTTGTAATTCACATTCTAACAGGGGAGGATTTTCACTTAAGTTTGGACTTTATTCTACGAAAAAAACCTACGCCCCAACACTACATGAAGGCCTTGCCAGACGCCGATTTGAATAGGGAACGTGTGGTAAGCAGGCCGCAGTTCCCACGCCGTTTAGTTCCGTCCTTCGCTACCTAGGGCGCTACTAATTGTAGCTTCCCACTTTTAATCACGGTGCTGGATCAACACCGACTTTACCCACACGGGAATCGAACCCTAAATTCTCGCACGAAAGGCGAGTGCGCTAGCCACTAGACCAACGTGTGAAGACCTACGGAAAAAAGATCAGTTTATTATTGGAGGATGGATTTTCGAAGTTAAGATACAACCCATTCATCAGAAATCTACCTCAGTCTAACTGAAAGTGGTTTCCAGCTTTTCATAAAATCATTTTTGCGGAATACTTACACAACAGTTTTGTAGGAACTATCCCCTATTAGATCGATTTCCAATAGAATGGAATAATTTCTAACATAGTTGGCAGTTTCCTTGATTCCGTTCCGTAAGGTTCCGTTTCACCAGTCAAATTGTTCCGTGTCAACAGCAAAAATTTGAAGCTGCATTTGAAGTTTACAAGGCTGGCAGGAATTCTCCATCAAACATCTTTTGATTGGTAGCACTTCTTTTTTCTTTTTATCTTCTACTCTTCTTTAGTATTTCAAACGTTTAGTGGAACACAACTTTGCTTTAATCCTCGTCCATGAAGTACTTCATTCGGCTGTTAGTTGTTCTTTTTGATCTCACCTAATATGTCACTTTAGTCGATACACACAATGACCGAATATCCTCTGTGAAATAGAGTTAACTCCTGCGAGCAATATCCTTTCAATTAATTTTTTAAGTTCTCCAGTTATGTATGTTCCCCGGCGAAGTAAGAAAAAAGGATCGCCTCAAAACGTGTTGTTCCTGGTGAAAACTCAACGATCGCTAGTACTTCCTCTTTTAGACCAGGAATAAAAGAATGTAAAAATGGTGTATCATATCAAATTCGATTTACTAGATGCTTTATTGTTTAAAACAAGGTTTTTTTTTTAATTAATTTACAATACGAGTAAAAATGCAAAATTAATTTGTTTATATATGTAAAAAATAATAGTAAAATAGTATCGTGTCTGTTAATAGTAATCCAGCCTAGGAATGTATAACATTTTTTTTTTTTAATTTATTTTGTAAACAAAGTGCAAAACAAGTAAACAAAAACTAGCAGTAAAAAAATGAAAGTAGTGACTATAGGCGGCAATGAAAAGAAGTAATAATCAACAAGACTGACAGTGAAATGTTGCCACTAAGGAAACTTGTCTTTTACAAACAACAGGAGGACTACAACATGGAGTTAAAGTTTTCAACTAAATGAGGCACAGAGAAGCAGAGTATTAAAAAATTGCATTCTACTGTCTCTTAGTCATAGTAAATATATCCTTTTCTATATCAAGATCAAATAGAACTTTTAAGGTCTGTTTACCCAGATATATATATATATATATATATATATATAAAAGTGTGTGTGCGTATTATTCACTTTTTTTTTATTAATAATTTATTATCGATAATTAAGTAAAAAAGAAAGTGAATTTGATAATTTATGGCTTTTTGAAAAGATAAAGTGTAAGCTGTGTATTTATGTTTTTGCCATTTTTATAAACGTATTTATTACTTTCTCTTACTCCTTAAATTAAGAGGAAGTATTGCGATCGTGTCAAATTTTCGAAATTGAGTTTTCACCGGAAATACATGCTTTGAAGTCCTCTGAGTGCGAAAAAAATTTTGTGTGTGTGTGCAGCACAGCTAAACACTAAAATAGCAGCAAGTACAAACTTGATGTACCGTTTATATATCACCATTGGCCGCGACAAGTGAGTTATGTGTAAAAACTTCTCAAACGGAAGTACCAATTAATGAACAGATTTTTTTGTTTTCACTTTTTTGTGATTTTCTCGAAATCAGCTCCAACGATTTTCTTAAAACTTTGTGTATCAATTAAATTATATTAAAAACTATAACTTTTATTTGAAATATTTCTCTGGGAAAATTTAATTAATGCGCCTTTCTGTGAGAGGATGGTGGGGTTAAATTTTCCTAAAGAGTTATTAATTTTTATTTATTATACGTGAAATGTAATTGGTGATATTGTGTTTGTGCGCTGCTAGCTTGTGTAGCACGAGTGGTTTAGTAAAAGGGCTTGTGAGTATATATGTTTAAGAGAGTGAAGTATCAGAAATAAGAAAGTAGTCACCCTGCTAACAATAAATATATTCTATTAAATAATAACTACAAGTTATTTGCAAAGGAATTATTAACTTATTAATATGCACTGATGCTAAGGAAGCGAAAAACAAGTGTTCCGCTTCGGTGTCTTCAACAAACTGTATTCAAGGAATGCCTTCTAATTGTTATTTCAAATCTTCCCCTGTGAGAAGAAGGGGTACACAATGCTATCAAGTTCATTAACTCTAAAAGACACAGTAGTCTTCTACACGAATATTCCTTTTGCAAGGGAATGTCACATTTTCTTGATATTTTGATTTTTTCCAAATTAAATATATTTTTATATTTCTTGCATTTCCATTACATACGATTCCTTCATCTATATAATATTAAATTAGAATGAAATATTTTATCAAAATTATGTGTTTGAAAATAACTCGGTTGAACCCGGAAATGCGTAATTTACTGTACAGTGGTTATTATACGATAAACATCAATGGATTTCATTGAATTACTATTAAACAAGAAGAGAATAGAAAACATTTTATTGAATGGAATTCTTACAATAAAAAGTGGCTGCTCAATTTTATGCAAAAGAAAAAAAGCGTTCTGATCTATCATAAGGCAACCGGCACGTAGATGATAAAATAAAAAAATAAATAAAGAAAAAAAAAGCGATCGTATTATAAGAGTGATGGAAACAAAACACACGCAAGAGTAGCTAACACTAACAGGAGGAAATAAATAATACAATTTGTTAATGAGGAAACATAAAATATCAATAAGTTTGGGAGAAAAAAAAAAGAAGGAAATTAATGGCTATAAATATGGTTATGTAGTATGCCTAAAGAGTCTATAATAGCCTCTACTAGGCTCGTCAATTTAGATGCCTCGTCAAGCGAAAAACTTGCAAGAAAATATGTCATTTATAACTATGTAATCACGGTATGAGATGTAACTATTGTAAGAGATCGTATGACAGTTTCAGACCATATTTACTAAATTAATGTACGTAAATTTGATATTTTTATCTTCTGCGGCCATTTTCAGGAAAACACTTGTGTTTCCGGCGGGTTGAGACCATGTCATATTACAATGAACTTCTCTTCAGGATCGTTTCATCGCCTTGAAAGCTAATGGAGCGAAACCCCATAGACACTATACGTTAAAAACATTATTTTTGCCGACTCAAATGGGATATGAAAACAAATATTTCCGGTGGAAACTCAAATTTTGTAAATTTGCCTCAATCGTAATACTTCCGCTTTACATAGTAAGAGAAAGTAAATAAATAAAGAAAATCAAAACAAATCTGAAGACCTACCTAGAAACTAACAATTCTTTTACATTAGTTAAAAAAATGTTAAAAATCTGAAAATAAAATTGTGCTATAATAACCAATCCAGTAAATAAATATGTAGAGAAATTAAAAAAAAAAATAAACAAAAAAAAATACTTTTTCCACTGATAAGAATGTATGAACTGATCTTGGAAGTAAATTCAACAGGTTGCCACTAGATAATAAACACACACTTAAGATTTGAAAAGAAATAAAAAAAAAAACAAAACAAAAAAACTGGGTGTGTGATTAAAACAGCTTGTTCATAGCTATTTTTGGAATCATACAACTAAATAGAATCAATTAAATGAAAGTTAAATTTTTCCTTTATTACCTCTTGGGACTTTTTTGGGGGGGAAATATTCTTTCAAAAGTTTTGGGGGGAAATTCTATTGAAATGTAAAGAGGGCTAAAAAAAAAAAAAATATTAACGTCACCTAAAAACAAGAAAAAATCGCAATAAGTATAGTTTAAATTTAAGGTTATTTATTTTAGGGAAGATTAATGGGGGTGGGGGGAATCCAGAGCACTCTGTGTATAAAAGCTATTAATTTCAATAAAACTCATTCGTCAAGCTAAGAAAGCTAAAATATAACTACGTGACTTCACTTGTCAAATGAAAGGATTACTACTGCCACTATCTGGTTTATATATATATTTTTTATATTTAATTTACTAAAATCTGTACTAATAAAATACAGAGTAGAAAATATTAATAATTTAGATTTACGTCTATAAGATCTTGTACTAGTTCTAATTACTATTACTCCTTAAACAGATAAACAGGATCCCTACCATTGGGCAAACATTGAGGTTCAATTTTACTTCACTTTTAGAAAGGTTGAAATGCCCTAAGGTACTAACTAACATCCTCCTCAGGATGGAGATACGCTTGAATAAGCGTGCGTGAAATGAAACCACAAAGTGGATTTTCAATCTATTACCTACCGGAAGTTTGGTGAAGCTAACACTATCTGGATTTATTATTATTATTATGTAGCTTGCCCTGGTTTCTGATTACTAACTGTAGCTTCCCAGTTCTTTGTTTTTTCACTCGAGACGTATGAACAGGGTGATTCGTAAGATGCATTCCAAATTATATTTAATGATCAAAAAAACTTAAAAACAAAAATTAAACTCTCGATAATTAATTATTTAATTACAAAAGAGACAAGAAAGTATTAAAAAAATAAATAAATAAATAACTCTTACTGGCAAGAGGAATATAAGGTTCATGGATGGCCGTCATTGCTGGACAAAGATCTCCACCTAGAAACGCCAAATTTCAAATAAAATTAAAAAAAAAAAATGAGAGATTGAGAGAGGAAGAGACAAACAAACACTGGCTTACAGGAAAAACACAAAAATTTTACAGATAATAAAGTCTATGTGCCTTTGAAATATTACATCACCGGAAATATACTATTTTAATTATAGCTTGCTTCAGAATTTTTACTAAAGATGCTAATATCTATATAATATAACTATTTTTCAGGCGGGCTTAAACGTCCAACAACCTAATTAGGTGTCGTGGTCAGAGGCGGATGCACAAATTTTATTATTAACAGTTTTTAACGATTATAAAATTTAGCAGTTATACGTAGGACTCGAACTGGCAATCTCCCAGTTACAAGTCCACGCTCATAACCACTACACCAACACCCGCCACAAACTTAAACGATTATTGTATTATAAAATATCAAAGTCTGCTAAAATGCAAGTATTGTGAGCCAATACATTTATAAAAATATATTATAAATAAATATGGATATTAAAAGTCTTCTTAAAGAAATACTAAGTACCTAACATATTATGTAACCTCTTAGTAAACGTAGTATTTTGAACCTTTATGTACTCGACGATTTTCGTATAATTTTCGATCAAAATCGGCTATAATTTCTTCAGTTGCCGAAGTTTAAGAAATTTTGGTTGGAACTTTAGTTAGGAAAGGCGATAAAATGAAATCACAGAGATAGTGAAGTAACTGATTAACTGAAGCCGCATAACTAGCGGCCGGCCTTACCACTCAAGATGCCGATATACCAATATATACACGAGGCTAAAAGTTTTAACTACGATAGGGTTCGGTACCCAGTATCGACCTTGGATTTTATTTGATTTATTAATTTGAATAATATGTATGATATATTTATTTGATGTATTAATTTGCTAACTGCCTGCGTCTCTGACACCTATATGGCAGTTGGAAGTAGAGCCTTACTTTTTAGTATGTAGTGATTGTTAGACAACTAAGCTCGTAGAAACATGTCTTGACATGCAGAACTCACACTGTTACAGTTCAGTCTGTACTAAGATCTGAAATTGACAGGATGACAAATGTAGCTATCGTGTGGGTCTACTAAGAAGATAAGAGATTTGAAGTTTCGTTCAATGATTTATTCACCCTGCAGCCCAGAAGTGACTCCCAATGATCACTTGTCTCTTTCGAAACCAGAAGAAATTTCTGCATGGCCAACGATTTCTCAATGAAAATTCAATAAAAAAAAAGCGGTAAAGTGGTACCTAGACTGCCAGGGTATTTCCATCTATTCTGAAGGCATTCGATTACTAGAGACAAAGTAGAACAGGTCTGCTGAAGTCAAGGAGTGATTACACTCAAAAGTGGTAAGTCCAATTTGGACAAGTTTTGTTTTCATAGTCGGATAGATAACTTATTGAACGCCCCAGGTGTTTAAACCTAAGTTTAGAGAAAACTGTTTGAGCTATTTTCGTGAAAAGTGCGATAATTGAAAAAAAGTGAACCCTGGTGTCAGATTTTCAAGGAGTGATAACTTAAACTGAATATGAAACTTGTACTTCCTATGATGATAAAATAACTGGTATAAAAACACTTGAACGAAATTGCTGCAATCTGCAAGTTACATAGTTCCTTCAAACTTGGAATTTTTATTGAATTTTAATTGACTTCAATATTATGTATATAGTTAGTGGGGGAATGAATCTACACTAAGTTTGGACACATGAGGGAAGCGTGACCTTTTAGTTGCCCCAGTACCCCTTTAAAATCTAATACACGGACAAACGTTTCCAACAAAATTGTAGAACCACATATATATGTAGTTAGTTAATGTATCAACTTTAAAGAAACTCGTCGGTATTTTTCAAGAAAATCACAAAAATAAAATAAAGCAACTGAAAAATTGCATCTTCGGCCTATCGATTTTCTTTAAACTCTAAAATAAATCTAATTTTTATTAATATTATAACGTGACAGTATCGTACAATATCCAGGAAATGACACTTTCTAGGGGAGCCTAACGTTACCCTACCCTCCAAAAGAAACAAACCCTAAAAAATGAATTTTTCCGGATGTGTTATTAATATTCCAAGTTTAAAGAAAAAAAAAATATTGGAGCCGTTTCCGAGAAAAAAGATAAAAAAAAAAATAAATAAATAAAAAACAGTTCAATGGTACTTCCGGTTAACCGATTTTTCACCGAAACATT
>JAAEAF010008312.1:38623-58502 GCA_011037195.1 Triatoma infestans | reverse complement strand
TGGGTCCCCAGGCGGCACCCCAGTCCAGAAGTAGCGAAAAAATTTATTAATAGTTTAATTCGCCCAATGGTTAATACAGAATTATTCAACAATACCGTGCGGTTCTACCGATGACGGTAAGCCGTTTTTCTTCTGCCACTGCAAACTTAACAAGGACATGCATCTTATGGGCCTGATAACGGATAGTCTGTGTTGATTTTGTGAGTAAGAAAAAAGAAACAGTACTGTGTCAGTGTGAGAGGCTTGTATGGCTGAGATTTTGCCTACTTCGGGAGGGGAACCTGACGCCTTCCTGCTCTAACTAAGCGACGCTCTCCAGACTCTCCTAAGTCTAAATAAACAGTTAGGACTTGCTTAATTTGTGGGTGCCACAATAAATCCATAGATCCTACGCGGTAGCTTAGGCTTTAATAACCAACCCCTACAGAATCTATCTATCTATCACATATATACAAACCATTCGTTTATTTCGTACTAAGAGGATAGATCAAATTAGAAAATTTGAGTCCATCACAATACTAGCTCATACTTGAGTATGAGAGAGTAAAAATAATAATAATAATAATAATAATAAAATTAAGTAAAGTAGCCATTGCATTTAACACATAATTTTCGCAGTTCCTGGGCAGTACTTAATGGCAAGTCAATAATCAATTCCCTTATTCTATTTTTAGCATTTCAGTTTTACATGTTAGTTACAAAAAGATTCACATATAAATATGAAGAGAATATATTATCAACTTTCCTGAAGTTTTTCTCCCCATTTTTTAATCACTATTAAAGAATATACATTGTATTATAAATACTTTAAGCAACTTTGTTTTAGTAACATCTTAGCTGGAAAATGGCACGCAATAAAATTGTAAGTTGCTGTCACTGGTGATGATGAGCATCGCGTGAAACTGCTATGACGCTAACTTGTATCTTATCAAATTATAAAGGTTATTGTATGAAAGAAAAGCTGAACTTAATTTAATGTGTTCAGGAAGTTTTCATTAAACTTCTTTCTCGTTGCATGAAATTTTTATCGAAACTTTTAATTTTATTTATTTATTTTTTTTTTTGCACCGGCTACTATGTTGATTAGCTCTTGAGTTTGCTCGGATATCACTCCAGTTTAGAGCCTATTCGTCTGCTTCTTCTCGGAGCTACGATCCACAAGGACCAAGACTTGCTCAACTATCATTGTTGTCAATTACCCTTGCCTTACGGTCACCGGGAGTGTGACCATTGTTCTCCATCTTTTCACCCCCATTTCCCACAAATTGGTTTAAGGGCAGGCTATTTCGATGGGGTTTAGCAGGAAGAAATTAGTAGCAAACAAGCCCTTCATTACAAGGAACTAATGAAAATTATTTTTTGTTCTTAAGAATAAATTTGCAGCAATTTTAATTTCATGTCACTTATACACTGGAATTATGGGGTACGACCAAAAGTACCAAATGTTCAGTGAATCCAATCCCTACAGTCAAAAATCCTCAAAAAAAAAAAAAATAGTAAATTCCCTCTGGGTATATACCCAGTCTATCCATAATACCGCAAAATCCTTTTCATCCTCATTTTTCCTGATTTCATTCATCCATAAGAAGCACATCTCAATTCAATTATTGAACGATTCCATTTCAACCACCATCCCAAGTAACCCGCCTAAGCGGTTGAAGCGAAAATGACCTAGAGATCTGTTTTATGAATAAACACGTTAGTAGAGAGTGTCACAACTGGGTAGCTTCTCCAATCAATAAATCCTGTAATGTTTTAAACTATATCTTATTTGCTTGTTACATCTTGTAATGCAGTTGCAACTTACGATAAAATAAATAAAAACTATAAAAATTAAAAAAAAAAATGTATATAAATAGAGGGTCTAATGAAACGCCCATAGCGTTTCACCATCACAATAATGCAGTATTTTTTGGGGGAGGGATTTTTTTAAGGTGCACAACAGCTATTGTCCTTTGCTCCTGTTTCTAATTGGTAAGGACGCATCTGGGATGCATAACCATACCTACCAGGCTAATAATTTCTACAGTAAACCTACAATCTAGACCTAATCATTCACGCCAATAAATACATTCATATAAACAAATTCATTCCCGACCAAAACTAGGATCTAAAAACTACAATATGAAACATCAGTTATATATATATATATATATCCAAAAATCTGATGTTAAACATTCACATGACATTCTCTTACTGCAATTTATATAGTCATGATTGTCTATTTTTCTACAAACATAAAATTTTTATTGACTTTAATATTATTTTAATATCTAAGAATCTAATCACAATAAAAACGACTTTTTTGAGGAAAGCCGTGACCCTTTAGCTCCACCAAAACCCCTCTAAAATCAGTAACAAATATTTTTCAAAATTTTGGTTGCTCAGCCAACCTGTGAACAACCTCAAGCAACTGACGATGGCAAGACCACAGCCGTCCCAGAAAGTGCGCCATGAAATCGCTTCTGCGCTCATTTTATACGCCTCATTCATAGAGGCGTCTCAGCATAGAGAATTCGCGTCCACTTCACACATCGCTCGATGTAGCTTATTATTATTATTTTTTTTTTTTAATTTAAGGCGCGTCAAATCGATGGTCATAGTGCTCGGAGCCTTATCAGTGCACTACCGGCCTCCGGACAGTGTTCTCTCGCTACAGACAGCTGTGAACAACCTCACAGTGAGCTGTAGAGGCTCCTAGGAAGAAAGAATCTAAGGGTAGCTCTGGACTCGAACCCGGGACCTCCATGTGGGAGTCCAACGCGCTAACCATTTAGGTAATCCCTTCCCTGTTTATTATTATTATTATCTTCTTTTTTCTGCGGCCCATCGACAGCGGCGGTCATTAGCGCCTTAGCAATATTAATTCTTCGCGATCTTGTATGGTACCACCAAATTTCTCGTAACGTCCTTCGCAACTTCCCTATAAAGTCTAGAGAAGCCCGAAATTGATCGATTGGCCGCCATTCTCGAACACAAGACCATCGAAACCTGCCGGTGGATAAGGAAAACGATAGCAGTGAAGGTACCACATCCCTTTACTTTCTCTTTCAAATTTGAAACACAGATATACGTTCGTAACATTTTTATTTGAAACTTCCTTTTTTTTTTGCGGGAACTATGTTTTTTAAGGGTTGGGGGGAACTGCTACGTTAAACTTTTTTTTAGTGGTACTTTAGAGCACCACTTCAGTTTTTATATAATATTAATATCTTACTATTGGAAGAAAATCGGTTAATCGGAAGCGTGATATTGCAGATTGGGTTTTTGAGTTGTGGTAGACATTATTTTTAGGTGGTTCTGCAGAATTTGTAGTAGTAAATTTCAAATGTAAATTTACTGCAGTAAGTGAAGAATCTTATGAACGTTTCATACTAGATATTTTTCTTAAGCAAATAACAGGCTAAAGAAATAATTATTTAAAGATAAAGGATTTTCGAATAGACATTCCATTGGACAGATACTTAAACAGTGCGAACCAAGTCTAACAAAACACCTTACGTGACAATAGTAAATTCTACAAGGTAACAAACAGCTAAGCTTGTAATTAACGGGTCGAAAGAAAGAAGTTTTAAAAAAAACTTTATTCGATCGATGTTTAGTAGTAAGTGTGGTTGCAATATACAATTCTACAGCTGTCGTTTATTTATTATTTTTATTTTTTATTTTTTTGTACCAAAACTACTTTTTCTTAACTCTCCAAAGTGAAAGGAGGTTTGATATACTATAAAATTGATGAACTGGGTGTATTTGCACGACTGTGGTCTGGCTAGGAAATTATGGGGTCTCTCATATCCCATTTACCAACCCCGGCCAGTTGGAGTATGAATGTGTCCGATCAACAATTCATTCACGAAAAGGCGTCTCTAGCAACACCCTACTTATCAATCCTTATTAATTCTATCCATTTTTTATAATTTTTTTTTAATATTTTTTTTTGTAAAATTGAGTAGTATAAGTTACAAACAGAAATCAATAGCGATCTTAACTATTGGAGAAATAGAATGGAAGTTGTACTAGCAGCAGGCATTTGATGGTGAAATAGTGGCACAAGAACTGACTACTTACACGTAAACGCAGTTTATATATTTAAGATTTACTAAGTGAGGCGAGAAGAGTATTGGGAGGGTAGAGTGACCGAGCCAAGAATGATAATTGTTAGTGGCGTGATAATGTAGAATGGTTTAGCGTCGGCTGTTATCAGTTGCTTGGAGATTAATGGAACTCTTATTTATTCTAACGGAGGTGAACTAGTGTGGCATAGCTTCGTGAACCTATCAAGGTTGATAATATACAGAAGTATCTTACTTTCTCTTCTGTATGGAAACACAAAGCATGCAGTTCTATGTTTTCTAGCCATATGTTGTTGTGGTTGGTTCTGCAGAGCTGGAAAGCATCAGAGATATTTTCCGTGATAGCCTGCTTCTTTTTGTTGTCATCGACTGGTTTCTCTGAAACCATAGTATCAACTAAATTTGCTCTGTGCAAGTCTATGTTATCACACTGTTTGACAAAAAACATCCTGATGATGGGCGAATGCCTGAAACCGGTCGATGATTAAAAAAAGAAGCAGACTATCAAGGAAAATATCTCTGATGATCGAAGTTATATGTTACTGCTAATGGGTAATTCCAGTCGCACAACATCAACAGAAGCTCTACATGTTTTAACTTCAGTTGATCACATCGCTCTTGGGACTCCACAGTCCATGTTCGTATCCATACAATATGATGTTTTCCTCAAGAGTGGTTTAAATGAGCCTCTTTGTGTTTGCAATCTTGGAACGACCCGTTTCTTTTTCCAAACTTGAGCTCAAATATTTAAACTGTGTCACTGGCTTTATTTTATTCCCATTCAGCTCAATAGTTTGTGGGCTAGTGGGTCATGCACTTACACTTAAATAAAATAGTTATACTCCATCCTGGTTTTTCATGTGATTGGACTTGCCTTGCACATTTGAAAAAAGATATTCATCAAAACTTTGCCCGGAAAATTGATGTTAGTGCGTGTAAATTTCAAATCATAATTGGATTTGAAATTGGCACTATTTTTTGGATTACAATGTAATCACTTCAACTGTTGCGTGCCTTGGTTAGGTACATGTGCCTACCAGCTTACATGTATGTTAGGGCAACGAGTAAAATTACAAATTCAAAGAATATGTGTCAATTTTATAATTTATTGTATTAACTGCAGTAAGGAAAGGTCGTGAGAGTATATCACATCCAGATTTTTGTTCTTTAAAAAAGGCACACGCGTCATGAGGGTTTCATGAGACTTTCATTTCGTTTTAAATATACAAAATTGTTTTAATAATCAATTTGGACTGGCCATAAATGTCCATAATAGGATGATACACCTGTTTATAGAAAATATCCACCCTTAAGAAGTGTTGTGTGTAGGTAACGCCTGCTAAACAGTTATAATGTTACAAGCATTCTAAGCCTTGTTTTATATTTCTGAGTAAGGTTACCACCTAGAAAGCACGTACATTATACGGAGGAACAGAGCATTAGTACAACCCTTTTTGTGGTCACTGAGACGTTAGGCCTACAACGGGTGTGTTCGAGTATATAGACATGGTATACACAGACACACAGACAAGCCTATACTTTAATAATACAACTTCAAACGAGACATGCTGTCGGACAGTTTAGTGGGCACTCACCCAACCAACCCTCCATTCTCTTACTCACTTTGTGTGTAATGTATGTGTGTGTGTGTGTGCTTTTGTATGAGTTTGATGCAATGTGTGCATATTTTAAGAAGGGAACGAATTGATGAGGTGTTATTGGATATTGCTGTTCATATAAATAGTCCGTCTGAGAAGCTAGGCGCATATCAATTTTTAGCGTTTGTTTCAATAATATACATCTTCTATTCTTCCTTTTCCATTAGGTTAGTTTCTTAAGAGGAAAGATTGCGATCACACAGTTAATACCTATAGTTAAAAATTTAAACTTCAAAATTTTATGTGTTTAGTTGAGGTGGGCTAAATTATTTATAGAAATTTATATTATTTCAAATATATAACCCAGCTGGTTTTAATCTTGAATAACTTTTATTGCATATATATCTTTCATTGACGTTTCAACATATTCCATTGTCATTAACAAAACTGATATTACCTGTAACTTTTAATATTTATTTTATTAGGGTTGAATATTTATCACTTTATATAATATATTACATAAAATATACTTAAATTTTTCTTTTATAAGTTTAGTATTAATGATGTAAATTGTAAGCAGGTTGTAGAACTGAGAAGCGCAGAAGCGCAAATAACATTTCACAGATCAACTTCACAAATTCCTCATAGCCGCTTAAAAATCAATTACCGCCGTAAAAAAAAAAAGTGTATCAAATAGAATAGATACGTTCCTATCTCTGCAGCGAGCATTCCAAGTATAAAGACAGTCGTTGTCACCAATTTTTTTAGAAAAATTCCAGAAACCCTAAACTCTAAAGTCGCACTTTCGATTAACTGATTTTATTCAAATATGGAATGCTTTTAATGTATATTATATAAGGAAGGGATTAGCTAAGTGGTTAGCGCGTTCGAGTCCAGCGCTACCTTTGGATTTTTTCTTCCTAGGAGCCTCTGCAGCTCACTGTTCGGTGATAGACACTGTTCGCTACAGTGTCTGTAGCGAGAGAACACTGTCCGGAGGCCGGCAGTGCACTGAGAAGGCACCGGGCGCTAATGACCATAGATGTTGAAGCGCCTTAAATTAAAAAATAATAATATTATATAGATGTTAGAACCATGCATTATGTCTAAGTATAATCCTTCAGTTCCTCGGCCATTGTCATGTAAAACAACTTAGATCTTCAGGATTGAAAATGCGTCAGTAGCTTAACATAAATCGATGTTTCGCACATATTACAATAGGCATCTTCAAAGTAGTGTCACCTCAAAAGCTGAAATAACACTCTCACCTAAGCACGCAAATTTGTTTTTAGCGAATGGACTGTGTGAGAGAGTCGCAAAAACAAAGAGAGTGGCAGAAAATCTTGGTATAGGTATACTTGGTCCTAGGTATATACCACAGCATTAGACAAGAAGATTTTGAGCAAAATTCATCAATCGGAAGTGTGACTTTACTCATTTTTATTTTTTTTAGTTTATCGCCATTTTGTTTTGAGAACGGCTCCAACGATTTCAGTTCATTTCGTATACTATCTATATACATAAATTTTTCCAAAAAAAAAACAGGATTTTAGATAATTTTGCGGAATTTTTGTGACATTGAATTTCAAATATATGGGGTGGGTTCTATGTTATTGGCAATATTATTATTATAATTTGTCCGTGGGGAGGGACCAAACCCTACGCTATCCAAAGCCTCACTGGGTCCATATAGCTACCCCAAGCAAAACAACTACAAACCAGGTCTAGAACAAATATTCAGACCCGGATCTAATCCATCCAAGATTCACCGCAGTCCGAACAAATCGGACAATAACCTTATAGGGGAAACATAGCCAACCTCTTCCACAGACATTCCTATTCTGACCAAAGCTCTGAACCAGAATTTCTCATAACCCAGCAATCTATCATAAGATGGATGGGTGTTACCTCCTTGGTCTCACAGACTCAAAATGGATCCGGTATAAGCCCCATTACGTAGAGATGTCTCCTTAAACCACAATGTCCAGTAAGGTATCCAACCAGAAGCCTGAGAGAGCTCCGTGAAAGACACAGCAACGTCTCATTAATAGCCCTGTCCGGACCCCGATGAGCATTTTGGACTACCGACTACCAACTAAGCTCATCCATAAAGATGAAGGCTGTGAAGCTGTCCATGACTGAAAGCCTGACAGACATGTGCCAGAAGACAAGCCAACAGCAGTCTCAGGACCAATAAAAGGGAGAGAGGCACCTAATTTGGCAAACCTATCCACCTTCTTCATTCCCAAAAATTCCCAGGTGACCTGGTACCCAGACTAGAAGCACATCGTTCAGAGAAGAAACCTCTTTCAGTTTTTAAGAACATTCTAACTCCAACCTGGAAGTGAAGACACATGAACTCAGCGCAGCCTTGCTGTCCGAGTAGATAAAAACACTTTTTAAGTTAGTGTTACGTACCCTCTCATTCAAGATACAATAAAGAATAACATAAACCTTAGTCTGGAAGACTGTGGTCCATTCACTAAGAGATACTGCCAAATGATCTCGATCTCAAAATAGACCGCAGCGACAGACCTACCATCCATTCTGGAACCGTCCGTGTAACACCGAAAGTATGTTATTGGCATGCTCTACACTTCCTCTTGGCTTGGGTTAGGATAGGTTGATACTTCCCCCACCACCAAATTTGTCATTTTATATATTATACATACTGTACTAAGTAGTGTGAATATTTTAAACCAGATATATTACGATTTGTTTCTGCTGAACTTTTAACAGTTTGCCTCTTTTCTTACTGAATGGCCTTTATTACTTGAAATAAATTGAAATAAACTTTTTCTTTAAATCAATCTTCATTATTTTATGACTAGTTGTGCAAGTTATAAATCATTCCCTAGTAAGTTGCCATCATGTGATCTCAGATTGTTGTCGATGGCAATAGGAAAAAGTAAAAATTCAATAAATTATGATGTAATTATAGAATAATCGTATAATGAAAAATTCTTTCCTAAAACTGAACAAATATATCAATAAAGTTATAAACCTTTTTTTTTAAATATTTCATACGAAACATGCAATACAATCAATCAATTTAAAGAATATATTTACATGCAAAGAAGTCAAAATATACCACCTTAATTATTTCCATGATAAATTATATAAACATAATAAATAAAAGGTTTTTATGTGAATCAAGTATTATTGAATAATTAAATAATAAAAATTTACTTTCTCTAACTAAATGTATATTAAAAAGTTTAGGATGTGTAACACATGAATAATATATTCTGGACGACTTTTTTTTTGTGTTGTTTTTGTTTTGCTTTGTGTTTTTTAATAAACTATTCTGTCCGTACTTCCACAATTTATAACATATTTGTTATCATACTGAGGTTTTATCTGTTTATTAATATTATACAAGTTAAAGGAATCTTTTAAATATTGAACAAGTGTTATGACTGATGGATTTTCCATTAGTATACAATTTCTCCATTAAAATGGTAAAAAATAGAAATTAGATTCTTAGAATTTCGTCAACAAACTGAGATCATAAGATGGCTACTTACTAAAGAATTGTTTTGTTTTTTTTCATTTCCTCGTAATGTTATTGAAAATGGCTCCAAAGATTTTATTTTAAACTTCCTATCCTATCATTCCTATTTCCTATCATTTTTTTTTTGCAACATTTCCCCCCAAAAATTCATTTTTGGCGGGGTTTTCGTGAGCTTGAAAGTTAGGTTTAGATTTAAATATGAAGGCATGAAGGCCTTTTGTCCAAAGCTCAAGGGCATCTTTCCAAACACCTTTTATCTCATCCTAAAATCGTGCCTTAGAGGCAGAGTTTTTCAAGTCTGTAAAGGCACCTCTCTCTCTTCCATTTACCCAATCCACACAGGAGTTCCTCAAGGGAGTATTTTCGCACCTTTTCTATATCTAATATACACAGCTGACATTCCCAATCACCCAAACACTTTAGTCTACACATTTGCTGATGATACCGCAATCCTCTCCCCGAACCCGGATCCTGTCAAAGCTTCCCGTGTTCTCCAATCTCAACTTACATCCCTTGAGTCCTGATTTTTAAAGTGGAAAATTAAACATTTGCAAATACAAAAATGCAGTGTTTACTCTAAATCGCAAAACTCTTCCTCCAACTTACCTCAATGGAACACCCATTCCGCCTGCTGACCATGTGCGCTACCTTGGACTATTCTTGGACAAAAGACTGACCTAGAACCCTCACACACGGCTCAAACGCTCCGATGTCAAAATACATTATAGACCTCTCTCCAAACTGCTTGGCAAATGGTCAAAATTATCGCTCTCCAACAAAAGACTCCATTACATCTCCTTACTGAGACCACTATGGACTGGAACTGTACGGAACTGCTAAGCGTTCTAATCTGAACCGCATCCAAACCATTCAATCCAAAATCCTCCGCCACATTACTAACATGTATGCAACCTTACCCTCCACACAGATCTCAATATTCCTTTCGTCAACACTCTGGCAAATACCCTTTGTAACAGATTCCACAATAAGCTCCAATCACACTCTAATCCTTAGCCCAAGCCCTTACCTCACATTCTCTCCCTGGAAATTCTCAACGACGCTTAAAGCGACGTTGGCCTCGCGACCTTTTGAACAGCTAGTGGTAGTCTTCATTGGAGGACTACCAATCAATTCATTGTAATTATTTCTTAGCTTATTAACTTATTGTAAAATTAATTACAGTTGTAAATTTCAAATAAAGAGTTAAAAAGAAAAAGAAGATTTTAATATGCCGCAAGAAGTTGCGATAGAGGGTGCGCCCACATTGTCCACTCAGGTATATTTGTATTACCCATCCATACCACTTGTTTTTTTTTACGGCCAACACAGCTAAAAGTTGTAACATTACAATTTTTAAAGTAAATTTATTAATTAAATTGTATTAATAGCGGAAAGAGAAATATCATGTGAGTGTTTCATAATCTCAGAATACTAGCTGCACATATATAAACGTATCAGTTTCATAGTTGTTGTGGTTGGTTCCGCAAAGCTGGAAAGTATGAGATATTTTCCGTGAAGCCTGCTCTCTTTTTGTGGTCATCGACCGGTTTCGTGCGATCGCCCATCATCAGGTTACATTTGTCAAATAGTGTTATAACATAGACTTGCACAGAGCAAATTTAGTTGATACATTCAGAGTACAAATATACACTCAGATACAGAGTGTATCAACTAAATTTCCTCTGTGCAAATCTATGGTATCATACATGATGGGCGAACTCCCAAAACCGGTCGATGAGCACAAAAAGAAGCAGGCTATCACGTAAAATATCTCTGATGTATCACTTTCATTTGAAATATTTTTCAAAAACATTTATTTTAGGGAGTACTACCAGAAATTGTGGCGTAAATTTCAAAGAAGATTTGAGTTTTTTCAATATTATTGGCACTGTCTTTCTGGACGCAATTTGTGACGATATTTGATAATGATCAGAAATTCAGGGTATCCCCTTTCTAAGATGGAAAAGCTCACCATGGCGTTTTTGAAGCACCTACTACGGTATATAAACCCATAAAAATTCGAACAATTCCTCAACGTACTTACATTACTTTGTACAAGACGCTATCTCGAATACAACAGCTCTGTAATTTGAGTCATTTCAATATCGACAGGGTTGCCATTGAGGCTGAATAGAACATGGTTCTTCCGGTTGTTGGCTTGTCTGCGATTCTTAAAGATAATTCTCCTGAAATCTCTGGTTATCTCGTCATATTCCTCTTCTACCCTGCCCCGCAGAGTTTATTGTAATTTCTCTTCCTATTGAAACTGTTTTTAGTGTGGTTTTATCGGATTTTCTATGGGAACCACAAAAAATCTTTATATCAAGAACTATTTTTATTAATATTTAATTAATAATAATAAACCTATTGTGTACAAATAGTAAACAAGCATTACATAGTAATAGAAAAATATTTAATTAATAATAGTAAACCTATTGTGTACAAATAGTAAACAAGCATTACATAGTAATAGAAAAATATTTAATTAATAATAGTAAACCTATTGTGTACAAATAGTAAACAAGCATTACATAGTAATAGAAAAATATTTAATTAATAATAGTAAACCTATTGTGTACAAATAGTAAACAAGCATTACATAGTAATAGAAAAATATTTTATTAATTAAGTTTAAAAAATCGTAGTTAATTATTTATGCTTAATTACACTTAATACTTAATACTTAATTATACTTAATAACAATTGTTATTAATATTTATCAAAAAATATATTATTAAATTGTAGAATTTCCTTTTTTACTTTCTCTTACTCCTTCTAGTAAGAGGAAGTATTGTGATCTTGTCAAATTTTCGATATACCGGAAATATTCGTATTGAGGTCTCCTGAGTCCAAAAAAAGTGGTTTTTAGAAATCTGTGTGTCTGTGTGTATGTATGTATGTGAACAGCATAGCTCAAAAACGAAAACTTATAGAAAGTTCAAACTTAATATTCCGTTTAGGTATCACTATGAGATCCCACAGTAGGTCATCTGTCAAAATTCCTCAACCAGAAGTACCACTTTACTGAATGGATTTTTTTCCACTTTTTTGCGATATTCTCAAAAAAGTTGCGATTTTTTTTTTTAAACTTAGTATATCAGCTAGACATACTATCAGCTACAACTTTTATTTTAACATTTCTTCGGGAAAATTGATTTAAGGGTACTTTCAGGGGGAGGTGGGTGACGTTACGGTTTCCACTAAAGTGCTATTTCAGTTTATTATACAATGCTATCATCTAAATAATATTAATCAGGATTAAATATGTTGTTGATATTCCGTGTTTCGAGAAAATTAGTAAATTGGAAAAGTCTTTTTATTGGTTTTATTTTTTTCAGTTTTTGTGATTTTTCTTCATAAAAAACCGACGAATTTCATTAAATTTTGTATACTAAATTATAAAGTTTGTCAATTGCAATTTTGAAAATTGGACTAAGAGAATGTTGTTGTGTCAGTGTTTTACACCAGATTTTTTTTTGTTATTTCTTATCATTAATTGAGAAAAGTAATTAAGAACTGATTAGTTTCAAGATTTTAAATCCGTTTTCTACACAGGCATTCTTCCACGAATCAATACTATGTAATATAATTAAATTTAAATTCCAGAATATACGACGTTATAAGTGTAATTGTTATTGGATAAAGAGAAATTAATGAAGCAGTTATTGTGGGCAACTATAACTTGGTAGAAGAGAAGAGGAACTAGATATTCTCCCTTCATCCGGAGATACACCAGTCTACAATAATGCATAGAACAAACCTTTTGAACTGGCTCTTCCTTACGGATACTCCAATAACCGGCCTTCTATTCTAAGTTAGTTGCTGAGATACGGAACAGGCCGATTATCGTTTGTATATAAAAAGGGGATGAGAGGGGACGCAACATGAAGAGATTCGAGCGGCGGATGTCGCCTATTTAGCTTCAAGTATACTGCGGCTTGAAGGGAGCCTACCCAACTTGTTAGCGTACTACTCTATTTATAAGCCCTTCAACTCAGTTACAAATAACTTCTAAACAAATAAACTAACTGTCATAAATATTAATTTAAACAGTATTTATGTGATGTAAAGTGAATATTTAAAACGGTGTGTATTCTATTGATTAAAGAAATAGTGTTATGTATGATACATTGCTAATGTGACGGCTCATGTTGCCGTTCTACATCCTAAACATATCGTACCTGTTGCCAATGTCCTAATATCTCATAGTTTATATTAAATATTTTTTTTTTTAAATTATACTCTAACCTATGGAGGAGGCTATCCGAACCACTATTTCTAAAATCTACGGTTTAACATTCTGTATCGTTGAATCTGTGTCTTGGCCCAAGCCTTCCTTTGCAAAAATTTCTGACATTTTAGGCTCAGTAAATCATTTTCTAAGAGTCCTTATTCATCGGTACTAGAACTTGAAAAAATCGTACTAGGAACAAAAAATATCAGAGAAATTTACATAATCATTATTAAAAAATTTCTTTCAAACTCGAAATCTATACTCAATTTATTTGGCTTTAAAACTATAAATATAGCTGGGAAAAAACCTAAATTAAAAACAGACAAATGTTTCAACTAAAAGTTGGAGCACATTTTATGATTAGCTGATATACCAAATCTATAGAAAATCCACAAATTTTCTGACCAAAGCTTTATCGTGTTCCCAGTTATAACTTAAACGAAATATTAAATTTGAACTTACTACGTTTTTTCGTTTAGGTTTTTATTTATGTTGAACACACACACGTATCAATTACCAGTTAACCCAAGTATTAACTGGACATGGTCCAAGCAGATACTTTATTGATTTCATATTATAGATACTGCCCCTTGTTCCCACAGGTACTATGATTCAGTATTTCATCCATCTAATATATAACTGCCCATTTTTAGAATTCGCCAGAGCTAGGCTTTATCAGCTGTGTATTGAGCACTGGAATACATTGGCCATTGCCAGAACACCAGTTGATCATGCAGAAATTCATCAATTTTTTTTTATATAATTGGGACTTTGAAAAACTTTAAATTTTAAACATTTCTATTTTATCAACTTACTGTAATTTCTTGAATTTATTATCGGCAGTTAATATTTATTTCCAAAATTGTACATACTCAATAACAATTTATTTTAACAGCATATTTAAAAGATTTGAAATGCAAATTTTTTAATCTTATTACATGTAATATTAATGGAGCAAGTAAACATATTGGAATAAAACAAAAACAAAAAAAACACGTATACACAAACAAACAGATCCCATTTTTAAAAACCGGTTTTTTTTAGGACTCAAGGGATTTCAAAGCATGTATACCAAATCGAAGGGAAACTTCGATATCAAAAAATTGACAATAACCAAGCAGTAAGAGAAAGTAAAAAAAAAAAAAACTGGTGTGAAACACTCACATAACTTTTCATTATTGCAGTTTACAAAATTTTTTTTTTCTCCGCTATGAAGATTTTCTCACCAAACTAACTATCCCTATTTTCCCTTTCGCTTACTGCAAATTCTCAAAAATGTTACAAATAAAAGTAATAGTACCAAAATTTATAGTTAAATAAACAAAATTTTGACAAGATCAACCATAATCCTATCTTAAATTCAACATTAGCCTCAATAAACTCAGATTAACCAGCCAAGTTCGAGTGCCCCTAAATGTTTCTTAAAGGCTAATTTACAAAGGTGACAAATTCATGTTTAACTCAGAGTATCCCTCACACTCTGTAATAAATTTGAATCTGACGTTATCACACATTTCTTTTTAAGCTGTCCTGTTTTATTTTTGCTCCTCTCAGTACACACTGGCTTGAAGCTTACTTGTCTCTAGATTCTCCTACTGATGTCAATAAATAGGAAAATTCACCAATCATAGTGAATATAGACAAGTTAAATAATTTATTTGCATACACAACCAACTCATGCAGATAGTTATAATAATTCAATTAGTTTACTCAAATTCTAGTATATATTATTTTATTTATTAACTTTGTAGTTTCATTTTTACATTTTAATTTATAATTTTGTTTTTTCTTTCTTTTGTTTATTTTGTTATCAGTTTGATATTTTTCTTTTTCTCTAGGGAAACATTTATGCAAAATTGTTCGATTACCCTATCTATAGCAGTTATGTTTTTACATTTAATGTTATTTTTTATTTTATCATGTACTTCATTTTTCTGTCTACATATTATTTTTTAGTGTACTGATCACGATTGTAGTTTTTTATATTATCATTACCATAAAATGTTGATGTACATTCCTTTAATTATTTTTAATGTCTACATTTCATTAATTTACTATTTCATTATGTAAGTTATAGTCATTTGTTCGCTACAAAAATTCTATGTTTGTTATAAGCTAATTAATAAATAATTAAATAAACATCAGACAAGTCTATTGGACCCGTTTAATCAGCCGATATTGCGAGAAAAATGACATTTTTTTTGCATTTTAAGCTAAAAATTTGACAGGTCCTCCAATGATTCCCAAATGGAAATTCCCTTAATGGGAAATTATGTTTCGAAAGAAGGTTAACACCCTTGTTTATAGTCTCTCATCCCGTTTTCTTCGAATCAAATCCACTAAAAACGATAACTATTTGACATACACTCCAGTAGACATTTTAAAAGAGTCTTCTGTTTCACAAGTTTTACATTCTATGTGTAACTTCAGTCTTATTTACCTCATCACATTCCTTGATTGTATGGATTTCTTGTTATTTAAGGAAACTTAACAGTAACTTCCAAAAAGTCAGTCTCTGTGAAAAGATTTATATTTATATATATATATATATATATATATTTTTTTTTTGTTTGGGCCAGAAGCCGGAACTAGCGTTTCTTACACGAGAGTTTTTACCGGATGTCGGATAGAAAAAGGGGAAGGGTGATAGAGCCAATGGCCGACTCTCTGTCCGTAGTTCCATCGGTATTGTACAACCGACTTCCGGTCCCCCTCCACTTGTTCGTCCGGCTAATTACTAGCCAGGATGTCGCCAGAGGAATTATACTAATTCATACATTGTTAGAGTGTATATGTACCTCGACTACCTTTGCCTCCTGTACTCTTCCAATAGGAGTGCGCATTCTTCCCTATCGATAGTACGGGGCTCACCCGGATGTAACTTCCGCTGAGCTATAAGTTTTGACGTCACCCAATCAAAGTTAGATTTGTTGAATTGATCTTCAACTGTACAGGAAAAAGCTTCCTTTGTGTTTACAAACTAGCTATGAAACTTGTCGTTAATGGTGGCTTTTTCAGATTCTATAAAGTTATCATAAATAAAGTTCCATATCTAATGAGTTGAGATTTGAGTATGAAAATAATACTTTTTTTTAATTACGTTTTCAATTAAGATAAAAACAATCAGGGAACAGAATGAATTACCGGATAGATCTCCTTGTAGAGAGGATTCGTTTCTTAGCGCACCAAAATGATAAATCAAGCGGTATAGGGGATTAATCGAATGAGAAGAGTTTCATTTGTACCCAAAACGGCTTGACACACTTGATAGTTTCGTCGGAAATACATGTTTTGAATACGAAAAAAGGTTTTAGCTTTTATAGTTTCTGTGTATGTGTATATATACCTAATACTCAAAAACTAAAAATCGCAGGAAGCTGAAAGTTGATGCCAGCATCACATGTAACACGAAGGTTTCGTGCTGACAGAACAGTCAGTCGCGGAGGTGCTCCTTTTTTGTGTGATTATCTCGTTAACATCGTTAGAATTATTACTTCCGGTTGATTAATTTTGATCGAAATATTAGTGTCAGATGCAATGGTGATATCTAAACGAAATATCATGTGTGAGCTTCCCGCGATTATTCATTTTTGAGATTCTTTTTTTTTTGTAAACAAAGCTCTAAAAAAAAGGTCTCATCTTATAATGTATCAAATGAGGGAACGAACTCGATCTCAAAACTGATCTAATCCTTGCATTTAATTAAATAAGATACTATTCTGACAATGTAGGTTGTAAAAGCCATTTCATAAGCTTTACTATTATGTAATATTTACTAGCGACTACCCGCATCCGTTTTGTCAGTTTATTTGTTTGTTGTTATATTCAATTTTATTAACAAAATAAAGTTTGTATACAGACTAGTGAATTCTGTTGTATTTAAAAGTATTAAAATCTGTTATGAAACACTAATGTGACCTTCTCTTACTTAATACAATCATAAATAAAATTACCAATTTTTTGTGAACTTCATATTTTACTCATTCATTCTAACAAAAATATAGAGGTGGTGGGAGGAAGACAAGTAGCTAGCAGGTAGTATTAGAAATAATTACATTATAGTCCAAAAAGGGAAGGGATTAGCTCAGTGGTTAGCGTACTGGACTCCCACGCGGAGGACCAGTGTTCGAGTCCAGCTGTGCTACCCTTAGATTTTTTCTTCCTAGGAGCCTCTACAGCTCACGGTCCGTGATGGAACAGTGTGTCTGTAACGACGGAGAACACTGTCCGGAGGCCGGCAGTGCACTGAGAAGGCTCCTGGCGCCAATGACCATAGATGGCGAAATGACTATACTAAATAAAAAATAAAGTATAGTCCAAAAGAGAAGGCCACTAACATTTGATACAACCATCTCAAAAAAGGTAAAGCCGCAGGAAGTTGAAACTTGATATTTCGTCTACGCACTACCATCGTATCTGACACGAAGATTTAGGGCGAAATTCATGGACCGGAAGTGTGACCTTATTAAAATGGTATTTTCAATTTTTTCGCAATTTTTCTCAAAAACGGCTCTAGCTGATTCTGTTTAAATTTCGAATACTATGTATGTTATTAGATTAACAATAGATGTGGCATGAGCCTGATTCCATCGCGACCTACTAGCAGGTGTATTGTGGCTGTATATCACCTAATCACTCTTATTTCTAACACAATTTCCGGGAGGGAATAGAGAATTTTTTGTGGGGGGGGGAGGGGGGGGATAAGTGCGGTTTCTTCTGAAGTAGAATTCAGCACAAATTATTGTCGTACACTTCTGTATAATATGGATTTATTTTAAAAGTATTGATAGAATTTCAAATTTGAAGACAATCGGTTAACTTAAAGTGCGACTTTAAAGTATAGGTTTTGAGTTTTTTTTTTTTGGAATATTCTCGAAAATAATTATAACGATTTCCTTTAAACTTCAAGTACTAACTACATAGATATAAGCCTATCACTTTTATTTGTAGTATCTCCCCCCCCCCCAAACGAAATTCACAAATTTCACCTTGTAAGGTGAGTAACATTTAAAAACATAAAATTTCTTCATTTTATATAATACAAAACATTTTCCTTGACAGGAAAACCACTATCGTACTAAATAATCATGAGGAAAAAATATCACTGTTATTTCAGTACTTGATTATAACGGAAATCGTTTATAGAATTGTAGAAAATAGTTACTATTCATTATGGACAAAATAAGAGATATAGGATCGTTATTGTTTCATTACACGAAATGTTTAAAATTTATTCAAAAAAGGAAGTAGAGAACAACATTAGGTAAGGTAGGACGAAAATTGCACAGGAAATGAGCGAAGAATTAAAGCGTATCTTGCTAGTAATCACAGCGTCCTCTAACCCAAGGACCTTCTATTCAAATGCATTATAATGGGAAAATACCCTTTTCTCACTGCTATGTTAAATCCTTGAGTTGCGGATATCCTTTCAATTTGCTCCTCTAACCTATGATAGAAAACTAGACAAATAGAAAACAAAAAAAAAATCTGGTATGAAACACTCGCACACCACTTTCTCTTAATACTCTTTAGTCAATTATATAAACAAAAAATGATAAATTTCTGTTTAAACTTCAAATTTTTCTCATTTGTCCTTACGTAAATAAAGAGGTGAAGTACCATTGTACCAACCCCCAGCAAACAAGGGAAGTGAAGAGCTCGCCAATAACATAGAACCAACCCCATATATTTGAAATTTAACGCACCAAATTTCGCAAAACTAACCTAAAAATCAATTTTTTGGGGAAAAATTTACATCTGTGCCACTAGCATTCCAAATTTAAATGAAATCATTAAATCCATTTTTGAGATAATTCAGAAAAATCCAAAAAAAAACCTATTCTTTGTAAAGATGCACTTTCAGTTAACAAAGTTTTTCAAATTTGGAATCCTATAAATGTTTCGAAGGTTTATTAAATATTATATAAATAGTAGAACAACACATTGAATTAAAGTAGTACTTAAAGCAAAGCATAAAGCTATTGTTCCCCTAGAAACTACAAAATATCAATTTTCCCACGGGAAACTGTTCCAAATAAATGTGATAGGTATATCTATACATGTAGATACTAAAGGACTTTTAAAGAAAAATCGTTAGAGCCATTCACTTTCAAGAAAATCGCGAAAAACCGAAAGAAAAAAATCAATAAAGTCGCACTTATGGTTGGTTGATTGATTTCGCCCGAAATCTTCGTGTTCAGATTTGGTGTTGGTACCTAGATGGAATATCATGTTTCTGCTTCCAGCGACTTTCCATCGTTTTTATGATATTTTGTTCACATAAATAAACGAGATAGTTTGCTAAAAACCAATTTTTTTAAGAGGAAGTATTGTAGTCGTGTCAAACTTTCGATATCGAGTTTTCACCGGAAATATCCGTTTTGAGGTCCTCTGAGTCAAAAAAAGTGGTTTTTAGCGAATGGTCTGTATGTGTGTGTCTGTGTGTGTGTATGTATGTGAA
>JAAEAF010008312.1:0-36599 GCA_011037195.1 Triatoma infestans | reverse complement strand
TATCACTTTTATTTGAAATATTTTTCTGAAAAAAAAAGATTGATTTTAGAGGGGTATTAGAGGTCTGTCAGTCAGTTTAAATTTCAATTTTGCGCAAGCTTTGTTGGTTTTGAAATAGCGCGTTACTTTTGTTTTTGTTTTTTTTTTCTCCTTCAATAATTTATTTGCAACTGTACAATAGATACAATAAGCAAATGCGGTGAATGTTTACATGACATGTGAAGACAGTACCCAGTGGTATTACTTCATGGTGTTGAAGTTAATTTTAAAGGTCACGGGTCCACTGACGCTTCATACGTCGGAATGGATTATCGGGTAAAGTTTGACTAGCAAGTTGTTGAACCAAAGAGGAGTATGATGATGGGACAGGAATTCATGATAACGGGATTTTATTAGACTTACTTACTTACTTAGTCGGAGACCTGTTCATACCCTAGGGTGTCAAGGTTCCATCTTCTATGTCTACACAACCTGTAATCTTCTTCTTTGTTTCCGCTAACGCTAATACTTGTACTGATGCCTTCTTCATTTCTTCAACGAGCTCTAACTCTTTTCCGGCTAACCCTCTTACATTCCATGTTCCAAATTTAATTGTTACGTGTCTTCGCCAAGTCTTAGCCCTATAAGAACTTCCGGTAATCTTCTTTCTGCTGCTTGTAATCTTTGTATTTCAGAGATATGGGGGATTGGCCCATAGTCTCCTAGCGTAGTAGAGAGGCTGTCTCCTTAAGGTCTCTACGCGTACCCTGTGAGACTTCAAAAATCTTTTAAAGATAGTGATCCTGAGACAGTCTGGTGTTCTGACCCGATCAGGTTGTCTCACATCCCTCCTCCTTTCTCAACCGGGCTTGGGACCGGCTATGGCGGAGTTGATTTTATTAGAACGGACACAAATGAATAGGTCATTATGTAAGGTTTTATTGGAGACATAATAAGGAGCATTGGTAATTTTTCGTAGGATTTTGAACTGTAAGGATTGGATACGGTAAACGTTGGAATGCTTGGTGGAGCCCCATATCTCTAGTCCATAAGTCCATACTGGTCCTTGTAAATTTTTGTATAGTGTAAGCTTATTTTTTAAAGTAAGTTTAAATCGTTTGTTTAAGAGTCTTGAAAGGATAAGAAATCGTCTTTTTCCATCATTTTCAGTCTGGTATGGAGGTTCCAGGTTAGTCTTTTGTCCATATATATAACCCAAGATTGCGTACTGTATCAACAGTAGGTAGGAAGGTTTATTTAATTTAACACCAGGGGACAGAGGGAGTGACGAGGTTTAAAAGTGGCGTGAATACATTTCTTTTCATTAACTTTTATCTTCCATTTTTTGCACCAGTCTACTATTAAGGAAAAATAATCTTGAAGATGACTGGAGGCAATAGTAGCTTCAGTATGGGAGGAAAAAATAGCATTATCATCAGCGAAGGTTAATGTTACTGTATTAGGATGTAGGGGAAGGTCAGCAGTGTATATTGTGTATAAAATTGGACCTAGGATACTACCTTGCTGTACTCCACCTTTCACAGGGAAATAGGGAGAAAAGGAAGAACCCTGAGAGACTTGGCAAAACCGTGTCACTCAGGAATGATTTAAGAATAAGGAAATAGGTATAGTTTGGATGCCTTTGAGTTTCCACAGCAGTCCAGGGTGCCACACCTTGTCGAAAGCCTGAGAGAAGTCAAGGAAGGCCCCTGTACAATGCTTTTGTTTAAATTGTATTAATTAGACTAAGAGAAAGTCGTTTGATTGTTTTACACCATATTTTTTTTTCACTTTGTCTAAATTGTGACAAATTTTTGACTTATATTCATCATATTTATAACGCATTTGAAAGTCCTTTGCAAAGTGTTATATCGGAACATCCCCAGAGCTCACTTTGAAGTAGATTTTATGTCATCTAGAATAATGTCGGTAATTCCTCAGCATGATAGCAGCTTAGGACATATCGACTCTATTGTGCTGCCCGGTTTACACTTATACATCCTGTACAACCATTTTTTATAAAATTTAAATTATTATTATTATTATTATTATTATTATTTTACGTGATACCATTAATAAAACTTGTCCAGGACAGGTGATGTTACTAAAAACATGGAGGGATGGATAAGGAAGTAGCAGGTGCGCCCACATTGCACCCACGCGAATCTACCATATCCATATAACACATATACTGTTCGGCCGATGGCCACTAATTAGGTAATACAGGGTTCTATCTCAAATCAACACTGATTACTTAACTAAGCCACTCCTTAGTTACGTGATTCTAATAAATCAATAAAAAATACACGTTTCGTTACAAACAACTAGGCATGTATTAGATAATTTAGTGATATTTTGTTAAATAAGAGCGAGGCTTGCTTTGATATTAAGGTCCGTTTTGAAATTAGATAGAATATAGTGTGAAATAAGCACGCGGCTTTCTCTTACTGCTGTTATCACGGTTCTAATATAGTCAGACAAATTTTGTGATATCTTCAAATTCTACTCATTTGTCCTAAAATAGAAGTCTTGTGGTTGTGCGACAAGTTCTACCCAGTCCCCAGTCCACAAGAAAGCGCCAATAACTTGAATCAAAACCAAAACCTATAATAATTTGCAATTTGACGTAACAAAATTTGCAGAACTACTTAAAATCTTCTTTTTTTTTTAAAATATTCAAAAGAAAAGTGATAGATTTATGTCTGTGGAGTCAGCATCCCATGTTTAAAGAAAGTCTTTATAATCATTTTCGAGAAAATTAAAAAAAAAAAAAAAAAAAACCTATTTTGTAAACTGATATTTTTCAAATTTGAATTGCTACCAATGTTACTAATTCTAAATTCATTGTGCATGGTTCCTTAGAGCTGGAAAACATCAGAGATATTTTCCGTGATAGCCTGCTTCTTTTTTGTGGTCATCAACCGTTTTCGGGCGTTCACACATCATCAGGGTGCTTTTTGTCAAACAGTGATGACATAGATTTGCACAGAGCAAATTGAGTGAGTGTATCAACTGTATTTGCTCTGTCCAATCTATGCTATCACACTGTTTAACAAAAACATCCTGATGATGGGCGAACACCCGAAACCGGTCAATGACCACAAAAAGAAGCAGGCTATCATGGAAAATATCTCTAATTCTAAATTCTTTACGTAGTTCGTTAAACCATACATTGTACTGAAGTGGTACTTTAGAGCAAGTTTAGTTGTTTAGAGGAGGAAACCTTTGCGCTACGGTTCCCCCAAAAACCCCCCCAAAAAATCAATTTTCCCTGGATGATTAGTATCAAACAACAGTGATATGTATTTAGGAAGTAGACAGTATAAGAATTTTAAAGAAAATTCTTGGAGTAATTTTTTGTAAAAAATGAAAAAAATTATTTATTAAAGTCATATCGCCGGTTGATGTATTTTACTTGAAACCTTGGTGTCAAGATGCTGTGGTGGTACAAAAATCGAATTAAAGATTGAGCTTCCTGTGATTTTGTTTGTTATGAGTGTGAACACATACACAAAGACACATGGCGCCCAATCGATGAAAACATCTTTTCGTGCTGAGAAATTCTCAAAATGTGGAATTTTCCGGTGAAAACTCAATTTGAAAATCTGACACGATCGCAATACTTTCTCTTACTAGCAGTAAGAGAAAGTAAAAATCGGGCATTGAACACTCACACCACTTTCTCTTACTGCTGTTAATACAATGACATATTATGTAACGACAAATGTTCTTTTAAACTTCAATTTTTACTCATTTGTCCTGAAATAAAATTTGTTGTCGTGACGCGACAAGTCCTACCCAGTCCACAAGAAAGCGCCAAAGTCAGGTGAGTGTTACACACCAGATTTTTTTTTTGTGAAACAATTTATGCCTGTCTCACAACTTGATGTAGGCACATATTAGAATAAATCTCTTTCGTAAGAAATTAAGAACTATCCTAGATAGTAGAGCAAAGTAGTTGAAATCTATAATTCTTGTATAAATTAGTTTATTTCTTTTTATAAGTTAGAAAAGTGTAAAGTTATATTAGGAAGTTTAATGTGAGAAGTTGCAAAGTTTGAAGCAACAGTTAACTGAATTGTTCTTTTGACGACCACATGCTATCTTGGACATACTGACAATGAGACTGGTAAATCGGTGGTACCATTAACAAATCGGCGGTATAGCAAGCCACCACTACCCAGTCTAAATAGACTAAACTTGAATCAGAAGCTGTGCATACCTTGCCAGTTGAGCCGTAAGTCTAGGGAACTAATCTAAATTAATCTAATCAGAGAAAGGATACCCCACTCTCACTCAGATTCTGTTCAAATACTTAAATATACACACACAACCACTTCTAAACAGAATAGCTTCAACTGTAGTGTAAGTTGTAATAGGGGGCTAATGGTGTATGGCTGACCCCGGGCTAACGCTACACAGCATGCTGTACACCCTGTACAGTTAGCCATTTGTCCTCACCCTCACATACTACAGCCCGCAACCTACAACCGCTGGGCCATGCTGATAACCTAGCCAACTTAGGGTGAACTAGTTTTAAACTCTTATCAGCTAAGGTGTACTCCTAACTGTAACAATTTACTGGTGGCTAATGTCTTCCCCAAGAATAGTCTGGCAACTACTGTGTAAAGTCGAAAACGAGAAGTTTCCTAGCGCTTCCACGCTCTTAAACTAAACATTTAACATATATATACAAAATCTTTGACTTTATTTCAAAAATTATTCATACCCAACTTTAAGTTATAGTAATGATAAGGGGTAATGCATGTAGACAATACACTCAATTAAAACACTTGATTGTACTGGATTGCGTTAAAGTCATCGTCGTAAATAGGCGCTGTTTTGGTGTATAACCTTATTAGTTAAATAAGATTTATTTAGATACACATGATATGTGTGTATGTTTTTCTGTCTTATATATAAAATAAAAAGAAAGAAAATATTTAATCAACAGGCACACACAAATAATGGTGACCGATAGATTTTGTCCAAAATCTTCGAATCCAGATGTGGTGGACGAATACAAGTTTGAACTTCCTTTGATATTTTTCGATTTTTTTTTTTTCCATTCTGTTAAAAACATGAATTAAAAAAATGCAAGTCAATAAAGAATATTATCGTTAAGCTTTATGATGATGTCTAATCAGTTATTGAAGTGGGCTCTTCTTCCTTGATTTATTTAGATAAATAATTCCTAATTTGCAATAAGGCAGATACAAACTACAAATTATAGGACACTATTCATGCAGTGGAATGTTTTTGGTTTAGTTACTAGACTGTAGTCCAGAGAATACACTCAGCGAATCCGAGTGGGTGATAGCATTCTTGTGCTTGTAATTATTTTTGTTGCTGAATATTTGTCTTATTTTTTTTTTTTTTTTTACATAAATGTTGTAGACGAACAAATTCTCAGACAACGGCTTTCTTTTTAGTATTTGTGTACTATGTTAGTTGTCTTTCTAGTAATTCCAAGTCTATTGTCGTACTCACGTCTAAAAAAACCTTGGCGTGAGAACCGCAATGTTACAGGCTCTCCAACATCTTCACAGCATTAAATATATATATATATTGTATAAATATGTAAGGACTAAGGAGTGGCTAGCCAACAAGTTACATTGTTTGCCATCAAGTTTGTCCTGTATTCCTTTAACTTTTTAGCGCTCATTATGGGCAAAGTTAAAAAGAGTTGCAGTTCTATTTTTACTTGGCTAACCCTTCTTCTTTTCTAAACATAGTTAGCCTTTTCTTTCTTTCTTTCCTCTCTTTCATTTTTTTTTTTTTTTTTTTTTACGAATGTGGCGGCCACTTTGTCAAGGAATTCTAAACCGCGTCTCTTAACATACAAAAGTACTTTTATCAATAAAGCAAAAAAAAAAAAACTTGATAATTAATGAAGTTGTTAGATCCTCTTTCCCACAACTACGATTATATCTAAGGAAACTTTTCAGTGGACTTGCGGTTGCTGTTTTAATGCTGCAAGGAATAGGTCCTTCTACCCTCTTAATTTCTAGAACTTCTCACAGCAACACAGCACTCCAATACACCCCCTTATGAGTGTGCCACAAATATCTTTCCTAAACTAACCATTTTTATATTTAAATAATTTTTTTTTTTTTCTTCATCTCTAACTTCTCATTTAACTTGTATTTCCTCTTTAACGCTGTAACAGGAAGTAATTGCGTTCTTGTCAAATTTTCGAAATTCTATTTTACATCGGAAATACATGTTTTGAGGTTGCTTGATCATGAATGAATAAAACATTTTTTTAAGCAAATTTTCTATGTGTGAGTGTGTGTTGTTTAAAAAAAAAATATTTCAAAAACAAAAAAAAATTGGAAGAAGCTCAAATTTAGCGAATGAAACTTTATCGAATGAATTTTTATTATTTCAGTTTAGCGGCGATTTTCTTGCCAAGTAGCTCCAATGATTTTGTTTAAACTTCATGTTTTGGGAAGGTTCAGGGGTGGGGGAAACAGTAGTGTTAAATTTTCCTCTGAAGTACCAATTCAGTAAAATTTATAATTGTAACACCTATATAATATTAATGTACACTGCGTTAGGTGACTTCGAAATTTGTAGAAAAATAACAGTTAACGGAAGTACGAATTTGTATAATAGGGTTTTTTTAATTTGAGTTTTATTTTCTTTTACTGTTACTGAGAGGAATTTGAAATTGATTTTACGCGGGATATATATGTTTGGAGGTTCCCTGGAGAACGAAAAAAATTATTGTGAATGGTTTGTGCATATATATATATAATTTCTCAATTCCGTTTTAGTACACCACCGCATCAGACACGAAGGTTTCGGGCAAATTCTATCAATAGAGGAAATGGGACTTTATTGCAATCCTCCCCCCCCCCACACACACACACACAACAATATTAAAGCATAAATCCTATATAAAAAGGAAGTAATAAATACATTAACAAACAAAAAATTAATCCAGATAATATTCATTTATCAAAAAATTTTTGATTTTTAATATATCAGAAACATAATTAGGAACGTCATATAATTTTGTAAATTAGATGTAATTAAAATAACAATGTTTAATAATATTGATGATGTAAAGTGACAAGGAATCAGTATACTTTGATAAATAATATGTACGTAAAAGGGAAGGGAATAGCTAAGTAGTTAGCCCGGGTTCGAGTCCACCTGTGCTACCCTTAATTTTTTTTCTTCCTAGGAGCCTCTACAGACCTCTGTCGGGTGATGAACAGTGATGCCTGTAACGAGAGAACACTGTCCAGGGGCCGGCAGTGCACTGAGAAGGCTCCGGGCGCCAGTCACCATAGAACGCGCCTTAAATTAAAAAAAAAAAAAAATATGTACGTAAATCTTTGTAAACGGAACAGTCAAATAGAAAATGAATTTATGAATCCGGTGCTAAATCATCTGCACAGATTGCAGATATTATTCAAAAAATATATTTACTGCCATTACAGTACAGAGTGGCAATTTTAAGGTTTGGCAGTCGCAACTGCAGTATTATCCTTAAATAAATTAATTTGACAATTCCAATGTAAATAATCCTCTGGTAGACCCAAGGAACTTATATTTCTGCAATGTGCATTGTATCTACAAGTATCTATAACATAATGGATGTATCTTTACATAAACACATATTTTTAAATCTTAATATTAGATTCTTGAGCTTTAATAAAAACCCCTCCAACTACCGCTTCAAACAATAGCTAATGTATTTAATACATTTGTTTTAAGATTATTTTATTTTAGCATATGATGTAATAGTAGAACAATACTTTCTTTTACATAGTAAGAAAAAGTAATAAATAACACTATCGTTGTTTTTTTTTTTTTTACATTCTTAAATTCGTTTTGAAAGCAAGCCAACAAACACAAAACTGACGTGACCAAGAGAAATAAGAACGGAACAATGGTAGGTAACAGAAAAGGGCCGAGGTTAGAGCAGATTATGAGAGTTTGTTTACTAATTAATCGATTTATTGATTTTTTTTATAATTATTACCAATATACTTATTAAGTAACTCGAATAATTTTCTTCAAATATTTTTGTTAAAAATGTCATATTGATTTGATTGCAAGCCATTGTAAGATAATGGGAAATAATTATTCTTAAAAACTCATACGACAGTCTTTTACTGCAATTTACTTAATTATAATTGAAAAAATTCTTTAAACAAAAAAATGGGATTTGTATAATTAATTAAAATTTTGTAATTAAAAAAGAAATGACCATTTTTCAATTAAAAAAAATTCAATTTTTTATTAACTTTTATGATTTTATTAACTTTATGATGACACTCCATCACGTTTGTGTGAAAAACGTTTTTCCGAAAATTATTATTTAAAGAAATTTTGGGGGAGGGGAGGTTAAGCTTCCCTCAAATAAGTCTTTTTGTTACGATAAAATTCTTCCATTGACATTAAAAACAACCAAACAACTAATTAGCAATTACAATTTTGATAAAAAGTTTTTATTGGGGTGAGTCATAAAAAATGAACGATTTTGCTTGCTTGCACTTTATCCTCTACAGAAAAAAAGAGCGTTTATATTTTGTTGAACTTTGTCATATTCCTATTTTGCATAAACAAAAAGAGAATGAATTTATAAACAAAGTTACCCTGGATCATTTTTAGTTTTGTCGTAGCATTTTTTTAAACAAGATGACGTTGAAATTTGAAATATTACGCAATTATTGGAAAAGAAAGTTTTCAGCAGCCGAAACTACTCGTTCAGTGCAGCAATTTGAAGAGGAGGATGCTTTTTCTGAACGGACAGCGTGTAGGTAGTTTCAGAAATTTAATACCGGTGACATTAGTCTTGAGAGGAAAGCCGGTTCGGAGCGAAAATCATCACTCGATGAAGAAGCTCTGCGGGGTTACGTGGAGGCTGACCCGACCAAAAGTACTCGGGAGTTGGCAGCAGAACTCCCAGATTGCAAGTATCCCAATCCACCGTAAATCGTGGGCTGCATAAGCTGGGGAAAGTGTATCGTTCAGCTAGAGTGATTCCCCATGAGTTGACCGCTGAACAAGCTCAGAGGTGAGTAGAAATTTGTCAAAATCTTTTGGAAAATCCAAATGACCATCGGTTCGTCACTTGCGATGAAAAATAGATATATTGGAGAAACCCTAAGACCAAGAAACAATGGTTACACTGCAAGCAGCCTGCTCTATCTGTCGCTAAACAGGGTCAATTCGGAAAAAATTGTTGAAAGTTTTTTGGAACTATGAAGGCGTAATTCTTATGAGTTTATTCCCGAAGGTCAGTCTATTGATTCGGAACTTTATAGCGAGCAGTTAGAAATAATGTACGTTGTTTTGGGCCAGTGTTACCCAGGGTTAGTTAACAGAAATGACATTTATTTTCAACAAGATAACGCTCGACCACACACTTCTCGTTACACCAAGCCTAGCACCTTCCAATTACCATCTGTTCCGGTCATTGGCGCACTATCTTCAAGGAAAACCTTTAATTCTCTGGACGAGGTTCTAAATAGAGTTGCGGAATTCTTCCGTTCAAAACCCAAAGAGTGGTATTGCTAAAGAAATTCGGCAGCTAGCCTCGAGATGGAAATAAACCATAGAACCCAACGGTGTTTAATACTTTGAATATTAAAATAAATTGTTAAATAAAATAAAATTGTTTTTTAATTTGCAAAAAAAACGGTCATTTTTTTGTGACTCACCCATATATTTATGGCTGTGTAAATGCAGCAAAAAAAAAAAACAAATCTTATGACTGTTTCAAGCCAGATTTATTTATTTTTCAATTATATTCGAAAACATTCGGCCAAAATCGTCAATGTTCGGAATAAACATTGAACAAGGCACTATCTTTACACCATGCTTATTTATTTCTAGCGGTTTTAAATGCTCACTAAGTACCTACATACTAGCACACATCAACAGACCAAGTTGGAACAACGTCCGAGTGTATCTAATTACCCTCAGTTCAGTTTTTACAAGCAATTTTACTTATTTTTCGCCAAAAATAATAAATTATAATTTTAATTTTGTTTTACTTAATTACTTATAATTTTTTTTTACATTCTCTTATTCTATGATAATATTTGGGATCAGTCAAATATCAGTGTTGAGTATACATGTTTTTAACCCCATTTTTTAGTCGAATGCCCTAAGCGCGTATGTGTATGTGTATATCTGTCTGTCTGTTTGTCTGTAAAAAAAATATAGCATAAAAGAGATCTTAGGAAGCTCCAACTTAAACGTAAAGTAATGTCTATTTTTCCAGGCAGGCTTAACATCCCACCTTCCAAATTAGGTGTCATGGACGGAGGCGGAAGCACATTACTTTTCTATTAATATTTTTTTTTTTGACTAGTATAAAATTAGCAAGCCATACTCCAGACTCGAACTGAGCACCTTCCAGTTACAAGTCCACACTCATAACCACCACACCAAGTCTGGGAAATTTCAAAATAAATTCAAAGTAATAAGTAATAAGTGAATTTTTTAAACCAAAACAATACAAATTTTATTAGTATTTCAAAGTTCAAATATTTTAAAGCGACATGATATTAAATTGACTAAAGCATAAATTCCAAACCAGACTAACTCTTCAATCCGCATTGAAACACATGTGCTATGTTTTATCCTAAGACTATTGCTAATTATGGTGATAAAGTGTATGAAGAAACTTATTTGTAAAGCTATTAGGATATAAGTCGTACTCTGTGTGGTTTGTTTCATTGGTGAGAAGCCAACATATAATTCGTAAATTGTTTACGTTCCAGTCAAATTTTCAATTGGGAGTTAAATTTTCAATTTTATTTGTTATTATGTGAAACATTTCTGTGAATCTCCATGTTAATTTTTTTTAAATTATTTCAATAAAAATTGGCAAAAATTTAACGTTTTTCAATACATGGTTGGTCCACAATGCTATATCCCTTTTGATTTGATCCGTCATTGATGCACCGACCAGTGTGGCAGAAATTTTGTAATGTTGAAGTCACCTTTTTTGTACAAATTTTATAGCTATACCCTGATGATGGATTTTCCACAGTTTATTAAAAAAAAACAAAAAAAAAACGTATTTCTACGTGATGGCACACGCTCTGCACACTTTGCGAAAAACATAATCTTACGTGTTAATTAGAAATGTAATACGCACTATAATAGAAAGTTTTGTGAGTGTTGGACACAAGATATTTTTTTTTTAACTATTCTTATGTTTCTACGTTACCAGTTTGCTAGTAGGCTTATCATTTGCATATCATTAACGTACATTAGCAATAGAACAAGATTTAGCTGCAATGGTCCACCGCATGTATACAATCAATGTTACGGCGCACTTAATAGGCTTTTGTTTCTTTGTTTTTTTTTTTGTGTAAAAATAATTTATTCTGGAAACATATTGATAGAGGAAGGAAAGTAATAATAACAGTGTTAAGTAAAGGTAATTATGTACGTGTAATAATTAGATGTATATGTTATCTGGTGCGGACCAGGATATGCTCACACTATGTGACCACCTCCGATCATTGTGTCCCACATATACAACATACAGAGAGAGAGAGAGAGAAAAAAAATGCTTATCGTTAGTGTGTAACAAAAGCTGACAGAACAAGGACGGAAGCTGTATTGTGGGCAGAACCCCTAACTAACGCCTACAAGTTAGAACGTTACTCCTGCATCTATATCGTTATAGTCGTTTAGTATTATACTGTTTTTTTAATTTAAAAACAAAACAAATAACAATTAATTACAGATACTGTTTTTGTACAATTGTCTTCTAGTTACAATTGCGGATTGTTTTACCATCAAAATAAAAGAAAAAACAATAATGTACGTCTGTCATTTCATATTGACTCGGTAAATTGCGTTTTTATATGTTTTATAATATTCTGTAGCCAAAGGCGGCGAAATCGTAAATTGTACTGAAATGTTACTTCTAGAGGATTATTATTATTATTATTATTTATTTTTTCTCAGCTAATGCTGGCATTTTTATTTTTGAGAAAGGTGCGGGTTGTATCAAGCACACTTTCATTGATTATTTAAGAACAGCCGCACAATGCAGCATGTATCCAAAATGACGGCCTTTTGAATATAAGTGGTTAATTTAGGATGAATATTGAGAAGCTTCATACCATCATGTAGGCATTTGGGGACAATTCCAGTCGTGGAAATGACAAGAGGAACAACCTCGATTCTCTCTGCCCTTATTCTTGTGATTTCTTCCCCAAGCTCGCCATACTTTCTTTGTTTCTTCTCCTCAACATTTTTACTTAAATTATGTGTGTTGGGCACAGCGATGTCTATTAATTTTACATCCTTCCTTAATCTGTTTTCAACGATGATATCTGGCCTATTATGACTAACATTCCTGTCAGTTATAACAGATTTGTCATAATATAGGCGGTATCTACAGTCCTCCAGCACTGGGGATGGAATATACTTATAATATGGTGCAGCCATGGCTTCTAAGAAACCACATCTAATCGCCAGTTTTCGATGAACAATTCTAGTGACATTGTTGTGACGCCACATTGGTGACACACAATTCTAGCGACATTGGTGTATCATTGGGGCCAAAACCGAACATTCACCAATATCAAGGTGAATAGTTTTAGGTTTATCCCCGCACCTTCTGCAGACATCATCTGTCACTGCAGCGTCCACAATAATATGCCTTTTATAATATTTGGTGCCCGTGACCTGGTCTTGAATGGCCATCATGAACCCCTACTGTTTCCGGGGAAAAGTTCGCCGCTCCTAAGCCATGCGTTCGACGCTGATTTGTCGACATTCGGCCGTTCAAGGTCATATGCAAACTTCCGTGCAATGGTTTGGCTTTCCATGTTCTTATTGTTTCTGGCACATCCTGGACCCTTTCGTTTGCTTGAGGCGATCGGTCACTCAGATTTAGTGGCATTATTATTATTATTATTATTATTCGTCTATCGGTTGACCAAACCCTCACTGAGCACGTATATCTATTCTAAAGAAAAACAACAACAAACCGGATCTAGAAGAAAAATCCAGATTCAGGGCTAACCTACTTAAGATTCAATGCAGTCCGTAAAAAAATCGGAAGATAACCTTAATGGGAAATATAGCCTAACCTCTTCCACAGACATCCTATTTCGATCAATGGGTCGAGTTGAACGGTTGGAGAATCAGACCGCCAAGCTTGGGTGTATTGTGTGGTATTGGTCTAATTCCCCGTTTTGCCCTTAGTCGTTGCTTAATACGTTAATTATTAGGGTGACGCATGTTTACTATCGGTCTCGAAACTATGAAAATGGAACGATAGTTGGACCATAACGCATGCCTCAAATAAATAGGCATCAATTTTTTTTTCCTTTTAAGTCACTTTTTTAAAACAGACCAAAATATTCGAATGCAATCAACAATAAAATATTAAAAAATCATTGGTTAAATCTGAAGTGTTTTCTTTATAAGACCCCAACTCAATATCGATGTTTCTGGTATCTATGTATATACATATCCATTAAGGGTCATGAATTCTTCTGTTTAGGTAAATAAAATAACATTATTATGTAGATTTTATTAAATAATTTATATTTGAATTAATTTTATAATTACACAAATAAGAATTGTGCCATGGGCTGCAAATTAAAGAAAGATAAATTGAATCTTTTATCTACTTATCAAAAAGGTTTACCATTTTTTATAACAAAAATACTATAAAAATGTAAATACAAAAGCAAGTGAAATAGTTGTGATAAATATTCCATCACATAGCCTAATATAAATAAGAAAATTACGAATGCGCTTATCGTTGGAATTACATATTTTGTCGTTCAAGATTTTTGTCATTATATTCTATTTTTTGTCGTTTAATTATTAATTTTTTTTTTTTATTCCATAAATATTTTGTTTTGATTTTATTTTTCTGTTCATTTTTTCATGCCAAATTTGTCGTATCTATTTTGTCTGGCCTACAAAATGACACCGTTATTTATTTTCGAACTACCTGTTTTTTGGTTAAGACATGGATTTCTGGTAAAAAGTTCAATTACGAAAATTTGACTCGATCGCAGTTCTTGCTAGAGAGATGTGGGTGAAGTTCATTATGAGGTTCATTTATTACATCATATTAAAACTATAATCATTTATCTCTTTACTTACTGTATGCCCCATATAGATTGATTACATCAAAACATTACATGATTCTTACATATACTTCATCCGAATCTGTCACTATCCAGTCTTTGATTATCGTCAAACTAATTTGTTATAACTGATTATATTATTAATAAGGAAAAAAAAAAACGTATGATAGGAGAATAAAGGGTGTCACTGTGAACAGAAAGAAAGAAAGTGGGTATGAAATGAGGGCAGATGTGTGTGGAAAAGCCGCAATCAAGCGCATCTGTCTGAGTTATGTAAACATACTACCCACCACCAACTTTCTTATTGATCCGTGGAATTTCTATTTATTTACTAAAACATTATGTAAAAATCATAATATCTATAACAATTGGTTATATATTCTATATATTATTTGAAAAAATTGGCTTGCTCAGTATCAGTGCTCCAATCCTTTTATTGTTTACGCATTTGACGTAGCAAAAAAAAAAAATATATCTTGTGTGCAAAACTCATTCACTTTCTCTTACTCCAATTTAATATTATATTATTATTATTTATTTGATTTGTACATATTCTTCCAATTAAAACACGACAAATTATATGTAACAAGGAATAATAATATAATAAAATGGAAGGGAATAGTTAAGTGGTTAGCGTACTGGACTACCATGCGGAGGACCCGGGTTCGAGTCCAGCTGTGCTACCCTTAGATTTTTTTCTTCCTAGGAGCCTATACAACTCACTGTCCGGTGATGGACAGTGTTATCTGTAACGAGAGAACACTGTCCGGAGGCTGGCAATGCACTGAGAAGGCTCCGGGTGCCAGTGACCATAGATGTTGACGCGCCTTAAATTAAAAAAAAATATATATAGTAACCGAAAAATAATTAAAAATATGGGATAACTTGACAATGATCGCATTAAATAATTTTAATCAGCTTCAGATAACAGAAATATTGAGCACCAGGATGTTTATAAGTTTTATTAATTATTGATCTTAGTTTATTTTTAAAGAGTAAAGAACATTATTATTTATAATTTCAGATATATTGTTATTATTTTAAACAATAGAGGGGGGGGGGGAATAGTATCAACATATTTCTTAACAATCAATAAACAACCAATAAAAATATCACCTTAATTATGTCAATATTAATGAATTTCCTGAACGGATTTGTGTACGACATTTTAAAGAAATATGGTTGACACTTTCATATGTTCACTGGCTAATATGACTGACAAATTTTACATATTTTTGTTTGTTTGTGCATTTAAAACATTAACTTTTTTATTTGGTGTATATTTAACTAATATGCTTGCCTGAATGTCGTGATATGTGCTAAAATTATTATGATACATATAGGCAAATTGGGGCGGGTGTTGGTGTAGTGGTTATGAGCATGGACTAGTAAGTGGGAGATCTCCAGTTCGAGCCTCGCGTATAACCGCTAAATTTTATATTGATATGAAAAATGTTAATAGTAAAGTAGGTGCTTTCGCTCCCTTCCACGATACCTAATTTGGTGGTTGGACGTTAAGCCCGCCTGAAAAAAATAGGCATTACTATAGGCAAATTGATGTTTTAAGATGTAATTGTAGATCTAGGGCTGAATTGAAGATATCAATATAACAATCGCTGTATCCAGAATTATGTAACTGATCCAAATCCTTTTTTAAAACAAAAAAATTCTCCAAACAAAGCATTTTAATATTTAATGTAACAAGTTATTTTTTTATCGATGAGCTATCATCTATTTCCAAAATATTTTTGAAAAATTAATTGGACAACGTACTTTATTTGGCTCAAAAGTTCAAATTTTGAGTCTGCATGTAGTTTCCGAAAACAGATTTTAGCATACCTATTTTCGATCATGTGAAACCTTTCGTTCAGGGGACCTTGAAACTGGTGAAAATTCAATTTCAAAAATTGTATAGAATGGCAACACTTCCTCTTATAGCAGTATGAGAAAGTAATATAATTAGGTAATTAATTATAAAAAGTTTCAAACATACAAGTTTGAATAAGTAATGAGTTGGTGCAAAGTCACTAACTTTAAAGTATTAAGTGTTCTACTATATTTTATAAGAATCAATAAGAATTTTGCTTATTGTAGGATCGAACATAATTACTTTCTTTCCAAGAATTATGAATGTTTTAAAAAATTCATCAATTGAACTACATTAAGTGAACGGCGGTTGTTGTTCTTAAGGTCTAGATTGTCCCTAAAATTAAAAAAATTGATTCTACTAAGTGTTAGAAATTTCTTTTTAAAGTCTGTACGTATAGGAGATTGAGGTTTTGTCAATCTTTTGAGGTTTGCCACCATCGCAACTGGCACGCATGCTTCGGCCAAAATCTCAAAAACCTCGCTGAAATATTTTTTTGTTTTTTTTTTTTCAATTTTTCGCCACTTTCTCGAACAATAATTTCAACTATTTTCTTTAAAACTTGTCGCACAAACTTGTCAAGTTTATATGCTTAAATTTTTTTCAGGAGCACTATTTTTGAGAGAGTTCTAGGGAAGTTACAATATTAAGCATTCCTCTAAACAATAATTTGAGAATAATGTGTGATTTTTTTTACCATCTATGTAATATTAAGTCATTGCAAAAGTCAAGAAGTTTTAATAGGACTTTAAACCCTGAACTTTTACTAATAATATAAACACAATTAACGCCATTAATATAAACAAAAACATGATGTCAGAGGGATGAATCTTTGGAAATAATTCAGTTGAATTTCAACACTGGACGATTTAAAATTAAAACTGTGAATGCTGAAAACGTGCATTTTAGACATATTATGCTATATGAGTTTCGGGAGGATTCAAATGTGCTGACCATATTTAAAAATATACGAGATATTTACGGGGGGGGGGGGATTCTCCTTCAAAAATTACAGTGAAACAATGCTTATCCAAAATTTAGGCAAGTGTAATACTGACTATGAAGACCAACCCAGCTCTGGTCGATCTAACGAGCCTGATGATTTGTCTGTTCAAGATTTGATCACCGAAAATCCTCGAATTACCACAATTCAGGAGATCCCTATTGTTACATTTTTCTTTACATTAAAAAAAAAGAGATATGTTTCTAAATTTGAAGTTTTGCGTCTCACACTTTGTAAGCGAAGAAAACGAAATGTTCCAGGTCGCTGCTTGCCGTACAGTGCTAAAGAGACAAAATCAAGATCCATTTTTGGATCGCCTGGTTATGGGAGACGAAAAATAGATTTAATATAACAATGTATTGAGATCAAGAAGCTGGTCACGAGAAAATAAGTGGACCTGGTAGGTCGACATCACAAAGCATGGCTTACACCTTAAAGCTGTGCATTCAATTTGGGTGGGATTGTCAGGATATTATCAACTGCGAACTACTTCGCAACAATGAAACCATTAATTCTATTAAATATTGTCTTCAGTTAGGGGCGGGTGTAGGTATAGTGGTTATGAGCATGGACTTGTAAGTGGGAGGTCCCCAGTTCGAGTCTTGCGTATAACTGCTAAATTTTATATTGGTATGAAAAATTGTTAATAGTAAAATAGGTGCTTCTGCCCCCATCCACGACCCCTAATTTGGTAGTAGGACGTTATGGCCGCCTGAAAAAATAATCATTACTTTACTTTTTTTTGCCGCCGTCACTTAGATGAACTGAAGTCGGCCATTCAAACAAAAAAAATGTCCTGCTTTAGCCAATCGAAAGAGGATTGTTTTCCAGCACGATAATACCAGGACCTCACACATCTTGGCAAACTAGGGAGAAATTCAAAGAACTTAACTGCGATATTCTTATACATCCTATTTATCTGTTCCATTCATTACAAAATCATTTAATCATTAATTGAAAATTTGTTCACAACTGAAAATTGAAAGTTTACAATTGAAAGTTTGTTCAAAACTCTAAAACTAAAATAATCTTTTGATTTTTTTGTCAGAGGTATCTGGTCGTTGGAAAAAGGTTATTGAAAACGAAGGAAATCATATCATAAATAACATAAATTTTTATTTTACATTAGAAAATTTTTATTTCATCTAATGTCACCGTATCAGAGATTTTGCAATGACCCCTAAACATTAAGAGCAGTGCTAGAATTCCAATTTGGAAGAAAATCGTTTTGTGTTGAGTTTTTAGGAGTTTTTTGAAAACAGCTCAAACCATTATCTTTTGAATATTAAAGAATGAGTGGAGGTGTTTCACCCCAGGATTTTTAGTAATTTATTTATATATACCAAAAAAATTAACAATTATTTAAGGTAACATTATTAGCTAAGTGAACAAGAATTGACTAGAATAAAGTTTGCTTAGTAGCAAATGCATTGGGGATGTGCAACATGGAACAGAAGTAGTGGTAGCTGTAGGAGAGAAGTTTAAAGAAGGGCGACCAGTGAGGTACTAAGAAGGCCACTTAAGGGCCCACCTCAAACCACTGCTGTTTGTATCCTTTTCATATACAAGACTCTTCTTCTTTACCTTCTCCAGTTCTTCTTACGCTATTCCTATCTTAGCATCGCACCTTATCAACTAAAACAAATATTTGGTTATTTAGGGCTGCGTTTATATGAACAGTATTCTCTGTGATAGGACAAACTACTGGAAGCAAGTGTTGGAGGGCATTACACCGGTCTACAGCTTGGCAACAACTTCATAAGTATCTTTTATGTTAGGTTTTTGCAAAAGGGTTAGCTGTATCTGAAGATGGAGACCCCTTTTGGTCTGGCCTGGACCTCGTCAATATCACTCTAGCACACGCGGCCATAATACTAACAAACAAGGCCAAAGAACTCTTATCCTTTACATTGCAAAGTTCCAGCACTAACATGTCATGTCTTATCCTTTCTTAATACCCCAACATTTACTTCAAATAAAATTGCATAAAGACAACAACAACAAAAAAAAGATCCACCTTTTATGAGGGTCATGGCATAGGGACAAATGTGGTATATTGAATGAATCACACAATTTACCTCTATTTCGATATAAATCCCTAATATATTGATAAATTTGTCCCACCTCACTCACCCACCCACCCCACCTCACTATCCTTTTTTACTTTTTCTTACTTTATAATAAATAATGCGCATAACATTGATTTGTGAATGGCAATACTAATATCTTTAAACCTTCACTGTGCTTATTTCATACTTTTAATGGAAAGACCAAGTATTATTTTTTTGTAATTTGTTCACATTCAGATGTTGATGCCAAACTGCTTACCGAAATCATTCAATATTGGCATTATAAATATGTTCCTATTGCTTAGTTGTATGATCTGTATAAATTATTTTAATTTATACGTTAACTGACTAAAAACATTGAAGATGATGCTGACCTATGTTATAGGACGATTAATGTTGATTGTTGCACATATACCAACGTAACATTTTTTATTTGAAACATTTTTGTAGAAAAATGAATTTTAGAAAGTTTCGGGGAAAGTTGTGATATTAGGGTACCACTAGACTGCCAGTTCCAGACCCAGATGTTCAAGGCGCTTCAAATGTAGCCTCCTGCGGAGAAGGAAATTACGTCTCCTCTCTTCTGTATTCTATATTTGTTTACTTTTATATATTCATAAAATGTACAATTATATACATACTTTAGAATCTTCCAATTTAATAAGGGAATTATTCATAAACCACAAAACATAGTTTACGGATCAAATAAAAATATACATTTTTTTTCTTTGACTTTCTCTCACTGCTTTTCCGGGAAAATTCATTCAACATGTGTTCTGGTGGTGTGGTAACGTCAAGCTTCCCTCTAAAGTGGCATTTCAATATATTATACGATACTATCGTGTATATAATGTTAATAAGAAATTAATGTATTGCCGAATACCGAGTTTCAAGGGAATATGTTATACGTGATACGTGAAATTCGTAAGTAGGTAATATTCGTATAATTTTTTATAATTTTTTACTTCCTTCTTATTACACCTAGTAAGAGGAAGTATTGTAATCGTGTCAAATTTTAGATATCGAGTTTTCACCAATAATATCCGTTTTGAGGTCCCCTGAGTCCAAAAATATGGTTTTTAGCAAATGGTGTGTGTGTGTGTATGTGAACAGCATAGCTCAAAAATGAAAAACCGAGAAAGCTGAAACTCGATATTCCGTCTAAGTATCACTATGGGATCTGACAATATGTTACCTGTGAAAATTCCTCAACCGGATGTACTACTTTACTAGTTGGTTTTTTTTACTTCTTTGCGGTTTTCTCAAAAATGGCTCCGAAAATTTTCCTTAAACTAGGTGTATTAACTACAATGAGCTACAACTTTTATTTGAAACATTTCTCTGGGAAAAATCATTTGAGGGCACTTTTGTGGGAGAGCAGTAGTTGGGTTTTCATCTAAAGTGCTATTTCTGTTTATTAGACAATATTGTTATCTAAATAATGTTAATTGGTATTAAAGATGTTGCTGAAATTCCGAGTTTCAAAAATTCGAATGACCGGAAGTGCGTTTACTTTACCACTTTGGTAAATGATTTTTTTCACTTTTTCGCGATTTTCTCAGAAATGGCCCCGATAATTTTCTTGAAACTTCTTATATAAACTAAGCATAGAAAGATCTACAACTTTTTTCTGGGAAAATTCATTTAAGGGCACTTCTGGGGAGGGGTGGGGTTTAAGTGCTACCTATTATAGTTGATTATACAACTCTAACATCCAAACAAAATTAATTAGAAATAAATAAATGGCCAAAATTCCGAGTTTCAAGAAAAAGAGGAAACCGGAAGTGCACTTTTACTGAATAGTTTTTTCAGTTTTTGACGGATTTCATTAAATTTCGTACGCAAACTATAAAATTTGACAATTTGAGAACTGTAGTAGGAGAAAGTTGTGTGAGTGTTTCACACCAGATTTTTTTTTTAATCTTTATGTTACAATCAGCGCGACAGCGCTATAAGTAACAATAATTGCAAAGAACATTAATACATAATGAGTGGAGAAGCTACCCAATGGTAACACTCCAAAACTACACAAACATACTATTCATTCTCTTCTTGAGAGGCGAGAGCATTGTCTTTTCAGACGTCTAGGAGGGTTATTGGGAAGTATTCGGGAAGATTACTTCCTAAATACTTGAACTAAAAGATTTGCGTGAGTCTGTAGGTTAATATTGAATTTCCTGTAACGAGTGTGGGCGACTTGAGCAATGAACGGTGTATTAAGGTCAGTGTGTGTGGTTCAGTTGGAGACGTAAAAAGGAGCGTTTACAATGTTAAGGAGTATTCTGAATTGTAAGGATTGGTGTCTTTGGAGATGTGAGCGTTTGGTTGAACCCTATAGTTCTAACCCATACGCCCAGATAGGCTTTAAAATAGATGTATAATAAATTAGTCTTATGTTGTCTAGAGAGAGTTTAGATCTGTTTACCAGTAGTCTTTTAAGTTGTTTTAAGTTGTCTTGTAAGTCTTCAGTCTAAGTAAATCCCAAGCTGGCGAACAACGTTAACCACTAGTGAAGGAATTATGTTGTAGTAGATGGGGGAAGAGTGGTGCGATTTAGAGTGAAGGTAATGTTTTGGGACTTGTTTTCATTAAGTTTGATGACCCACTTTTTTAAACCATTTTTCTAGGATGGAGAGGTGGGTTGGCAGATTTCTATGGGCTATTACGGGTTCATTAAAGGTAGGCAGGATAGCAGTATCATCTCCATAGGTGAGAGCATGGTATCAGGATGTGTTGGGATGTCTGCAGTGTATACTGAATAAAGTAAGGCCTTGATTGCTGCTCTGCATCACTCCAGCTTCGGAATGCTTGAAAGGAGAGAAGGATGGACCGATTGTTCGTATCAATAAGTGATAAATCAAACTATAGGAAAAAGCGTGTAAGTGTATCATACCAGAATATTTTTTTTTGTAATTTTTTTGAAAACGGCTACAACGATTTTCTTGAAACTTGGAAGTTGTAAGTAAGCAGCATTGTTGACGCTGACTTCTAGGCATCTTAATAAAACTTTCAATTTTAATGAAAATTAGTATAATTTTATACTTCTGTGGATAGTGATGTTTAATAAAATAAAATCTATGTGTTGAATAGACAAATGTTTCCGTAGTGATAGATATAGTGGAAAGTGATAAAAACTAAATAGGGTGATTGAAGTAGACGCCATGTGACGTCATCTGATGATTCCTGTAATGAAATATAGGAGACCTGGATGTATATAGTTGGTAGCCCTGGGGGGAGGGGGAATCTAGCCAACACAAAGATTGGCAACTTAGAGTGCAGCTGTCCAAGAGGGTTACTAAAACCATTGTCGACAACTATGAGGGTGAACCTACTATCTCAACGTTTTCTCTTCTTTCGAAAGCCCTACAAAACCGTGCAGGATACTAAGACTGAAACACAGAGAACTGTGGTGCAGCTTAAAACAGCCGGCCCACCCTCACACACAAACACACATATGCAGTCATTAAATTGCCGCATTATATGCAACGATAATACGAATACCAGTCCTTATTCTTTTATTACATTATACTTTTTATACCTTTATTCTTTCCCCTTCCCTCAGTTTATCGATTTGTTACATATCGTCTAGAACTATTTCGAAACATACTCTAATTCCTAATAAACCGTGATCTTACATTGATTTATTGCTATAGACTTACAATCCCACTGTTTTAATTTTAAGACATAACTTGCTGATACTCTTCTTCAAAATGTTTTATTCTGTATTTTTTCTGTTTTTTGAGCGTTACAAAAAAAAAATCTCGAGTGAAATACTCACACGACTTTCACCGAATACAATGGTACAATGTATTAGAAATATTGTCTTTAAAATGGTTATGATTACAAACGCTTAATTAAGCTTGCCATTAAAACGGAGGCAGGGGTTAATCATAGATACCTGAGAGGTAACTAGTATTGTAGCACAAGTTTAAATTTTGACCTAAGTGGCGGGTCCGGAATCCTGCACTCAAAATTTTTTCTTAAAAATCAGTTTGCCCGGATATACTTGCTCTTACTCCCCTAGTAAGAGGAAGTATTGTAATCGTGTCAAATTTTCGATATCGAGTTTTCCCCGGAAATAACCGTCTTAAGGTCTCCTGAGTCCAAAATTGTGATTTTTAGAAAATGGTCTCTGTGTGTATGTATGTATGTGAACAGCATAGCTCAAAAACGAAAAATCGTAGAAAAAGTTCAAACTTGATATTCCGTTTAGGTATCACCATGGGATCCGACAATAGGTTATCTGTCAAAATTCCTCAACCGGAAATATCACTTTACTGTTTTTTGTTGTTTTTTTTACTTTTTTGCGATTTTCTCGAAAACGGTTCCAACGATTTTTTTTTAAACTTGTTGCATCAACTACACATACAAAGAGGTATAATGTTTATTTGAAACATTTTTCTGGAAAAATTCATTTAAGGCGAGGGGAGGGGTCATGTTTTCTAATAAAGTGCTATTTACGTTTATTATACAATTCTATCATCTAAATAATATTAATTAGAATTAATAAGTGGCCAAAATTCTGAGTTTGAAAAACATCGGATGCCCGAATGTGCGTTTTTACTAAACATTTTTTCCAGTTTTCTGCGACTTTCTTGAAAACAGCTTCAACTATTTTCTTTAAAACTTAGTGCATCAAGTACGCATATAAAGACCTACAACTTTTATTCGAAACATTTCTCCGGGAAAATTCATTTATGGTGGCTTTTGGTGCAAAGGTGAGATTAAGTTTTCATCTAAAACACTATCTTAGTTGATTATACAATTCTACCATCTAGACAAAATAAATTAGAAATAAATAGATTGCCAAAATTCCGAGTTTCCAGAAAATAAGTAAACAAGAGGTGTGTTTTTACTGAAATGTTTTTTCAGTTTTCGCGAGTTTTTCCGTAAACTACCGACGAATTTCATTAAACTAGGCACACTAACTACACATACAGTGCCCTATATCACTTCTGCTTGAAACTTATTCCGAGAAAATCATTTATGGGAGTTGTGGGGGAGGGATTATAAAGTTTAGATTCTCCTATTCATACGAATTAGAAAACAACTAAATATCTAGTAAGAATTACGTGTTAGAATAGAATTAGTGAATTATAAGTGTAAACTGCAGGAAGAGCAAGTCGTGTGGATTATTTCGCATTAGATTTTTGTTTTGTATTCAGGGATCTCAGTTTAATTATTTCTGATAAGCGAAAACTCCAAATGAATTTCGAAAATGGCAGCACTTTCTCGTACAATAAGTAAGAGAAATTAAAAAGAAAATTGCTACCAAATTAGGAAGATACTGAAAGACCGATACTATTAATGGCAACGAAGTTTTGGGAATGTTGCGGTTAAGAAAAAGCGATGGACTGCAACTAAACGTGCACAGGTAAAATTAAAAAGAAAAGGGAGATTTAAAATAGGAGAGGCCAGCGTATATACAGCTGATCCATTCTTAAGGATGTTAGCCCTCGTCCGCTTGACGTCATCGTCGCGTCACACTCCGTTAGAGTCCCGCCCTTAACCACTTCCTTCCGTCTTTGCTACTGAACCAGTCTTTTTATAATTGTGTTTACTTCCTTTCTAGACTTTATCCTTTGTTCCCTTTTCACCTACACTTTCCATATATTGCTTACGTCATTGGGGTTACTTACTGTTTTCTTGTTTAGTTTTTTCAACTAAATGGACTCAATAGTAATAAAATTTACTACTTATTGCTAAAATTATTTTACAATGTTGTTCTTTTGAGTAAAAACTTGTAGTTACTTGCAAAGGAAAAAAAAAAAATTATTTTCTACGTGATACGATTATGTCTGGGCAAGTTACCATTCCAACTTTAAAGAAATTTGTTGTAGCCAATTCTGTAAACTCCACACTTCCAGTTAACCGATTTTCTACAGATCCCAATTAATGATTTACTGATTAATGCTTTCAAAAAGAATACTATATATAATACACAAAATATAGAGGATAATCTTTGGTATTTTATCCATCGTAACATGCATATTTATTTTGTTCCTGACCGGTTTCGTATTTTCATACACATGTCAGAGTAAATCTATCAATTTTTTGCTGAGAATTCACTTCAAACGCAATGTTTTCATTTCACTTGACACTTGGTGGTTTGTATGTGCGGGAGGTTATAAGGTTATGTTAATATGTGTGTTTGCGTTTATTGTTAAAATGGAATTAGAAGTTTAATAAAAAATTGTTGGAGCCATTTTTGAGAAAATTGCAAAAAAGACAAGAAAACATTCAGCTTTTTTCCTATTTTTTTAAAGGTATTTTAATGGCCACATGCACGCACAGAAACATACATACAGGCCATTTGCGAAAAAACTTTTTTTTTCGTATTCAGTGCACCTCAACAATATATATATCCAGTGAAAATTCAATTTCGAATTTTCGCAGTAATAATAATAATAATAATAATAATAATAAATTTCTGTATTTATGAAATATTACATATTACAGGGAGTCTGGTTTGTTTTGACATACAATATATAAACAAAGAAAAAAAAAAAAAGAAGAAAACATTCTTAGATTAAAATGAAATAAGTAAGCAAATAAATACCTGAGATAACTAAATAAATACAAATCTACTCATTAAAAATAAAAGATCTTAATTTCAAAACCCCACTAATGAAATAGTATACATGGTTGCATTTTTCTGCACTATTAATGTCCAAAATATTTAATACATTGTCTCTTAAAGAGGATTGTGGCAAAATATAATTTCTGAGAAACCTTTCTCTATATGGGTTATATACTGGGCATTCCAACAAAATATAATCGAGGGTTTCCAACTTGTACATGTTACAAACAGTGCACAGTTCCTCTATGTTTATTGAGTATGATGTGCCATTAATAAACAGTTTAATATTAGTTCTATTACATAATCTTAGTTGTATAATAGCCCTTTGCTTTTTGATTGGCATATTTGAGACATAAAATATACCATTGCCAAATGGGCACAGAGACCTATATATCTCGCTATAACTGCTATTCATAATTCTATATGCATCTTCACTGAGATCACGATTGGCCCATCTCTCCAGTATATCATTGTATTCTCTCCTTACGATACTTAAGTCCGAAAAATAGGAAATACCTACAGAGCCCAGTGAAACGAGAGTATTATTCAAGTGGTACACCCAACCAGAACAAGAAGCCCGACGATTACAGTTTAAAGAGACAAGCAAATATTCGCAGTATTTACTATTATAACAACAATGAGACATACAGTGACACACTAAGTCGATGTGTGGTTGCTCAATTCTTTTGAGTGCTCAAATATACTGCTTCATGAGACAGTCTCAAGTCTAAGAAGTTTATCAACATTAAAAATCTGCAAACATGAAGAAAAAGGAAGAAAAAAGAAGGAATGAATAAACAGGGCTTTAAAATTAAACTGTAGGGAATCCCAGAGAATCCAAGATAATTTTTTACGCCAGCTGGGACAAATTCCCTTTGTCAGTGCCGACGTCGTCAAAAAATTCTGCAGTAGGATTGTGAGATTGAAAAATAATATTCTTATTTGAATATGATGTGACAATCATGAAACTTATGTTATTAATTAAACCATTTTATTATTATTATTTATTGTTTCAAGTATGCTTCCGCTAGTTTTAATAATCGAGCCGAAATTTTTAATACTAAGATTGTTTTGAGGAGGTATTGAATGGGCTTAATGAGGAGAGCGCCTCAGCTGTCGGCCACGTGGCCCATACTACCGCACACTATTCAAATCTTCAGTTTTATTATAAAGCCCTGCGCGAAATAAAGACCCAAAGCACGTTACTTCCCCCCTACCAAATCTCCAGAGGTCCCCCCTTTCGATTCCTTTTGTGTTTGTCGGAGACCCCCGGGCTGTCTGACGGCCCCTCTAAGTTCCACTGGCCTACTCAGACACACTCTCCTTCTGTTGCTCCATCTGGCCTCCTCTTTACTCAAAAATACTAACTTCCCCAGCATATATATCGATCTTTTAACGTATATCCTTACCCTAGTCCATATCACCTATCTTATTCCATTGCAGTTCCTTTTTATTAAAAAAATAAATAATGATAATCACATATTACTGTATTAGTGCTTGGCGTGACTTGCTCATAGAAAGCAAATTCAAATATTTATATCAACTAATTTCACTTAATTTCCACAACTGTATTAAATACAAACAGTTTACAGTAAACATAACTATTTTCACTTTCCTTTACTCCTAGTAACAGGAAGTATTAAGATTGTATCACATTTTCAAAATTTTGTTTTCACCGGACAAGCTTGTTTATTTGGTCCTCTGAGTTCGATTTTTTTTTTTTTAAGCCGAATGGTCTGTATGTGTTGCCATGACATGTGTTTATGGACAGCGCTTATGACATGAAAGTTTCGAAGCAAAATCTATCAACCAGAAATATAATTTTTTCTAAATAGTATAGTTTCAGTTTTTCTCAATTTTCTCACGACCTAACTACATATCACTTTTATTTGTAACATTTTTTGGGGGAAAAAAATTGGTTTATCTGGTTCCAAGAAATTGGTGTCGTTAAATTTCAATTGTCATTATTACATAATTTTATTCATAGCAGTAAGAGAAAGTGCGTGTGTATTGCACACCAGATTTTTACTTTCTCTTACTGCTGTAAGGGGAAAGTATTGTAATCGTAACAAATTTTCTATATCGAGTTTTCACTGAGTTCAAAAATGTGGTTTTTGAAAAAATGGTCTGTGTATGCATGTATGTTAACAGCAAAGCTCAAAAACGAAAAATCGCTGAAAGTAAAGCGGAGGTCCCCGGGTTTGAGTCTAAAAGTGCTACCCTTAGATTTTCTCGCTTTAGGAGTGCCACTCTATTACAGCACACTGTCCGGTGTAGGGCATGATGTCTATATTAGAGAACACTGTCCGGAGGCCGGCAGTGTAATAAGAAGGCACCGAACTTTCGGATAGGTATTTGGGACACAGAGAAGCTTTCAATAGCTTAACTTTCGCCCCCCCCCACCGCCACCACCATCACCACCACAGATGATTAAAAATCAAACAATAAATTGGTTAAAAATTTGTTTATGAGAGTTTGCTAAATTTCTGGAGTTTACACAGGAAATACATGTTTTTTTTTTTAATTTAAGGCGCGTCAACATGTATGGTTACTGGCGCCCGGAGCCATCTCAGTGTACTGCCGGCCTCTGGACAGTGTTCTCGCGTTACAGGACAGTGAGCTGTAGAGCCTCCTACGAAGAAAAAATCTAAGGGTAGCACAGCTGGAACTATGTTTTAATGTGTGTGAACAAAAGTTCCTCAAAAATGAAAAATCGCAGGAGCTCAAACTTGGTATTCTGTGCCAAGTTTAATGTCATAAATGTGGTGGAATCATCACCACATTTATGACATTAAGGTTTCAGTAAAAAACTCAACAATCTGGCTCATCCAAACTCATTTCTCCGAGATATTCACAAAAACATCTCCAACGACGATTTTCTTTAAACTTCGTATACAATCTAAACACCTAAATGTCCTATAACTTCTATTTGAAACTACAGTTACAATACAACCGGGTAATCACCCAATTTTTTTTTTTTTTTTTTTTTTTTTTTTTTACATTTTAGTGGACATGAAATATCTAGTTATCAATAGTGGATACTACTTTTATAGGTACTTACCGTTTGCTACAGTAATTGCCTACAAAACACGCCATATGCCCTTTTAAGTAGACAGATGTTTGCTTCTGAGTGTTCATAAGCAGAACAACACCCTTCATCAGAAGGTGTCTTGGACGTATACTGCACCCATGTACACTGTGGTTGCTATAGCAACCTATGGCTCTTTTATTGCTCATTGTCCAAACGCCAAAAACAAGCTAACAAAAGAATGATAAGGCCAGATTTATGAAATTATGATTTTTTTGTTTTTTTTTGCAAGTGCCCATGTTTATCTTGCGCTTTGATATAGATGTTGATACGCTTTGAAGATAAATACAAATTTCTAAATTCTTGTGTATCTGTCTGACATTTTATAACCAAAATTTTTGCAAAACCAGCTATATGGAAAAAGGAATGTAACGCTATGGATTACTTTCGATTGAATAAATTTTGTCAGACATTCTAAAGAGAAATAAATTTTGAAATAACTCTTGACTTCAAGCCCAGTTCAATACCCAATTTTATTTCACAAATTTTGCGATCGTGTCAAATTTGCTATATTGGGTTTTCACTGTAAATACATGTTTTGATACCCACTTAACAAAAACAAAAAAAAAATGTTTCTAGCGAATCTGTGTGTGAACAAAATATCTCAAAAACGAAAAATTGCCGGAAGCTGAAACTTAGTATTCCGTGTAGTCACTACCATCACCTTATGTTACAATTACAGGTTTTTAACCGAAATCCATTAACCGGTGTTGGGACTTAACTAAGTTTCTGCGACTTTCTAAAAAAAACGGTTTTAATGTTTTGTTTTTTTTAAATTTCGTATACTATCTGCATACATAAATACCCATCTTTTTTTCTTTTTTTTTTTAAATTTGATTATGAAGAGTTGTTGAAGGTATATCAGTTAGTATAAATTTAAACTTACACAAGTTTTATTGGATTTTGACATAGACCACTCCCACATAAGGCTGCTCATAAACATTGTAAATTTCTCTTACTGCTTGCTAAATAAAATAATTAGTGAAACCTTGATACGTTGTTTGCTTGCATGTACAAAATATCTCAAAATATTAAAGTACTAAAATTTATCAATTAATTAAAATAATTTATATTTCGCATAGGTATATTCTACACAAAGTTTCTGTCAAAAAAACCATCAACCTGAAGGGGTCTTTTCTGAATGGTTTTCTTTGTTTTAGTTTTTAGCGATTTTCTCACAAATGATTTTGAATGACACATCAATTTTAATTGTAAACTTTTTCCAAGAAAATCTATTTTAAGGCGGTTTTTAGGACCAGCTGTAAGCTTAAACTTTTCCTTCCCTTAAGTGCCATTGTAAAATGTACAATTCTAGCGTCTATATAATATTATAATACATTAAAAGCTTCGCTAGCATTCTAAATTCGAAGAAGTATCGGTTAAACAAAATATGTTTCGAAGTTTTTCGGATTATAAACCAAAACTCACCTTCTGATACATTTTTTCGGAAGAATTGGTTTTTCAGAGAGGTACTGATGAATTCGAAACGTAGATTTCAAGGTTTCAGATTGAACATCTCTCTCTCCCTTCTCTGTAAATCTCTCTCTCTCTCTCTCTCTTAATATTAGAAAAGACGAACATATTACACTACATTACCTTACTCAAAACTGGATTAATATTTACTACCGTAGAAAATACTTTATGGTCAATTTCATATTATACCGGTTGTTTAGAACACAGACTCCAAAATACTTATTTGACATGGTTACCAGTAAAAGCTGCATTAGGCTTAAGAAACCCACAAGGACTGTCGACTCCACACTAAACATACAACCATATAGGGCTGTAAACTCTTTCACTGTTACTGCTAGTAGACTTTGGAATGGACTTACCTACTGACTTGACAAGCAAGAAAACACTGCCTAGTTTTAAGTTTTTCTTATATAATTATTAGTTTATATAGTATATAGGAGTTTTTTAGTTTGTATATAGAAGGTTTTTTTTTTGTTTTTGTTTTATATCATTATGATAATAATAATAATTATTATTATATATTTTTTTTTTAATTTAAGGCGCGTCAACATCTATAGTCATGGCCTTCTCAGTGCACTGCCGGCCTCCGGACAGTGCTCTCTCGTGTTAGACAACACTGTCCATCACCGGGCAGTGAGCTACAGAGGCTCCTAGGAAGAAAAAATCTAAGGGTACATACCTGGACTCGAACCCGAGACCTCCGCGTGGGAGTCCAGTACGCTAACCTCTAGACTAATTTAATCACTGACTATTCCCTTCCTTTACTATTATTATTATTATTATTATTACTATACTTTTTTTTATTCTTATTATTATTATTTATTTAATTTACATATTCATTATAAATATTCTAAACATTATTATTATTATTATTATTATTTATTTTTTCTCAACTAATGCTGGCATTTTTATTTTTAAGAAAGGTGCGGGTTATACCAAGCACACTTTCATTGATTATTTAAGAATAGCCGTACAGTGCGGCATGCATCCAAAATGATGGCCTTTTGAATATAAATGGTTAATTTGGGATGAATATTGAGAAGCTTCATACCATCATGTAGGCATTTGCGGACAATTCCAGTCGTGGAAATGGCAAGAGGAACAACCGAGACTCTCTCTCTGCCCTCCATATTCTTGTAATTTCTTCCCTAAGCTCGGCATACTTTCTTTGCTTCTCCATAACAGTTTTACTTAAATTTTATGTGTTGGGCACAGCGATGTCTATTAATTTTACATCCTTCCTTAATCTGTCTTCAAGGATAATATCTGGCCTATTATAACTAACATTCCTGTCAGTTACAACAGATCTGTCATAATATAGGCGGTATCTACAGTCCTCCAGCACTGGGGATGGAATATACTTACAATATGGTGCAGCCATGGCTTCTAAGAAACCACATCTAATCGCCAGTTCTCGATGAACAATTCTAGCGACATTGTTGTGACGCTTGGTGTATTCATTGGGGGCCAAAACCGAACATTCACCAATAACATTTTGAATAGTTTCAAGTTTTTCGCGGCACTATCTGGAGACATCATCTGTCACTGCAGCGTCCTTAATAATATGCCTTTTACAATATTTGGTGCCCGTGACCTGGTCTTGAATGGCCATCATGAACCCAGCTGTTTCCGGGAAAAGTTCGCCGTTCCTAAGCCATGCGTTCGACGCTGATTTGTCGACATTCTGCCGTTCAAGGTCATATGCAAACTTCCAGTGCTTGATTTGGCTTTCCATGTTCTTATTGTTTCTGGCACGCCATTGGACTTTTTCTTTTGCTTGAGGCGATCGGTCACTCAGATTTAGTGGCGTCCATTGCGAATCCAAACCGCACACAACTTTATGGAGATATAGTCATCACATCTATCAAAGAAACATCTTCTCAGTGAGCATATTTGACTATTGTGCTGATCTATTATGCTCACGATCCCCGCACCACTTTCTGCCGTTGGAAGAGTGATGCGTTCAACACAAGAGTTCCAATGAAGCATTCTGGATTTCGTCATTTCTGTTCTCAACTCCTCTTTCAACACCTTCTAAATCCGTTTTGGACCAAGAAATAATTCCAAAGGAATAAGACAGCATGGGAATGATATAAGAGTTGATTGCCCGCACCATATTTCTAAAGTTCAAGTGAGATCTGAAAACTGTTTGCAAGCGCTTTGACATTATTATTACGGCGCTAATTACCATTGAAGTCGATGCGCAAATAAAAAACAATTATTACTACTATTATTATTATTAATGTAAATAGCTATTGGGAATTTATTATATTTCATTTTCTCTCAGATCACAGAATGTTATTGTATTTATTAAAAGATGTATAATCTTGAGGGACATAAGGCCCAGAGCATAATAAATTTATCTTTCTTTCTTCTCTTCTCTCTCTTTTTCTCCCACCCTTCTCTCTAAATTCTCTCTCTGTCACCTACACGCACACCAAGATAAACATATATATGTCCTCGCTTCGGCGGTACATATACTAAAATTGGAACGATATAGAGAAGATTAGCATGGCTCCTGCCCAAGGATAACACATATGCTACGACAATAGTTAAGTGGTTTACTAGCGTGGGCCGCCAAACTGATCTGTATACTGAATTCGATTTTCCCGGTCATGGCGTTGGATTTAATGTCGATATATTATTCAGGATATAAGTTGGATATACTATTCTGGGTAATATACTGTATATGCTTGCTCCGCCACCGCCCATGACACCTGATCGGTAGTTGGACGTAAAACTCGCCACAAAAAAAAAAAAAAAAAGTGCATTAATTTACATATATACTTACATACATACATTTTTTTAATTTTATTTTCTCTTACAATCTCTTATGGTAGTAAGGTGGTCTATTGCGATCGTGTCAAATTTTAGATTTTCCTCCGGGAAATAGATGTTTTAAAGTCCCCTGATTATAAAAAAAAAAAAATTAACGAATAGCCTGGCGTGTTTAGTAAAACTGAACCACTTACAGCTCAGAAAATTACATATAAAGAATAAAAACAGCAATAAACCAAACAACTTTCAACATTAACGAATAGCATGTGTGTGTGTGTGTGTGTGTGTGTGTGATTGTGTGTATGTGTATGTATGTATGTGGACAGCATAGATCAAAAACGAAAAACCGTAGAAAGTTGTAACTTGATATTCCGTTTAGGTATCACCATGGGATCTGATAGTAGGTTATCTATCAAAATTCCTCAACCTGAAGTACCACTTTACAAGTTGGTTTCTTTACTGTTTGCGATTTTCTCAAAAATGGCTCCGATGATTCTCTTCAAACATGTTACATGAACTACACATACAAAGAGCTACAACTTTTATTTGAAACATTTCTCAGGGAAAATTCATTTAATGGCAGTTTTGGGGGAGGAAAAGGATAGGTTTTTATGAAAAGCGCCATTTCAGTTTATTATACAATTCTATCATCTAAATATTAATTAGAATTAAATGTGTTGTTCAAATTCCAAGTTTGAAAAAAAATCGGATAACCGGAAGTGCGTTTACTTTACCACATTACTAAATGATTTTATTTTTCACTTTTTCGCGATTTTCTCAAAAATAGCTCCGACGATTTTCTTTAAATTTACTTCATATATCAACTACACATTCAAGATCTACAATTTTTATTTGAAATATTTCTCCGTGAAAATGCATTTAAGGGCACTTTTGTGGGAAGGGGTGGGATTAGGTTGACCTCTAAAATGCTATCATAGTTGATTATACAATTCTATCATCCAAAGAAAATTAATTAGAAATAAATAGATGGCCAAAATTCCGAGTTTCAAGAAAATTAGTAAACCGGAAGTGCTTTTTACTGTACAGTTTTTTCAGTTTCCGCGAATTTCATTAAAATTGATACACTAACTGTAAAATTTGTCAATTATAATTTTGGGAACGGAGGTAAAAGATAGTTGGGTGAGTGTTTCATACCAGATTTTGTTAAGATTAATATATATTAGAAGATTGCTAGAATTCCAAATTTGAAGAAAATCGGTTAACTGGAATAGTGGACTTTACACAATTGGTTTTTGAGTTTGTTTTTTTTTTTGGAAATTACTACAGCGATTTTCTTAAAGCCTCTACAAGCTTTATTGGCTGAAACAGAGGGCACTGCCACACAAATCACATTTACAAGTTTGTTCATTAAATTATTAATGTTTACGGAGAAAGCCGTATGGATGTTTCATACCAGATTATGTTTTCCTCAGAGAACATCTCTAATCATTTCTAGAACTTCCATTTTAGTCAGTAACAGTAAGAAATAGTTGGGTAAGAGTTGCAATGTAACAAGTATTAAAAATATAATAAAACCTGCATTAAATCTTTAGCGAATACATTTTCACTAGATAATAATGAGAAACCGGCACCACCTATGTGGGTGCCCACATGTTCTTTTTGTAACATCTACATTTTCACTTCCCCATATTGCCTTATGGTAATGAGTGCTGAAGGTCAGATGTACGAAAGGGGGCAACAGCCTTTCCAGGTGGCGGCCTTAGTACCCTTCTCCATTGAATTCTTATTTATTTATTTATTTATTTTTTTTACGATTTTTACTTCCACATACCTCCTTTGCCACAGTATTTATCAATGATTCTTTTACTTCCGGGATTAATTTTGCCCCCCACTCTCCCGGGCGGCTTTACGTTCTTGCCAAGGTTTCCACTCGAGGTCTCATCAGAAATACACGTTTGAAAGCCTCCTGCGTGTCAAAAAAAAAAAAACAAATATATATATATATTTTTTTTTAGCAAATTGTCTGTGCGTGCGCATGTTTGTGTATGTGTGAACAAAATTCTCGCTAAAAACTCAAAACTTTCGTTTTGACCACTTCTGACTACTTCTGACAATAATGTTTTGGTCAAAATCCATCAAATGGAAAATAAATAACGATAAAGGGTTAAAATTAAAACTATTGAGAAAATTTTTGTACGACCGGAGTTTGGTCGTTGATAAAATAACAAAATAATAATAAGTAAATAAATAAACAAACGAACACAAACAAACTCGTCTCGTTACAGAAAACACTGTCCATCACGGGACAGTGACATATAGGTGGCTCCTAGGAAGAAAAAATCTAAGGCTGGACTCGAAATCGGGTCCTCCGCGATAATAATTATTGTCATTATTTTGTTTTAATTTTTAGTTGTTAAATTCATTGATAAACTGTTGACCATATTTTACAAGCTTGTGCTACATATCTAATCAGAATAGTGCCATCTAAACTGTTCAGGAAATAATCAAACGAAATAAATGTTTTTCCGAAAAACAAATGGATGAAAATGATCCTCTTTTAACTTATATAAAATATGGAAAGGGACAATCAGTTTCATTATGTAACTCTCTTATGCATACAGTCTCTTTCGCTTTTATTTAAACTTAAAGACAAACAAAAATTATGAGTTTAAAGAATAATTTGTGTACCTCTAGGGGCGGGTGTTGGTGTAGTGGTTATGAGCACGGGCTTGTAAGTGGGAGGACCCCAGTTCGAGTCCAGCGTATAACTGCTAAATTTTATATTTGTTTAAAAAATGTTAATAGTAAAGTAGGTGCTTCCGCCCCCGTCCGCGACACCTAATTTGGTAGTTGGACGTTAAGCCCGCCTGAAAAAATAGGCATTACTTGTGTACATCTAATAAGAACTACATGTTTGAAGAGAAATTAGATAACTATTGTAAATCGCCCTAAGAGAATGTCGTGTGAGTGTTTCGCAGCAGCCTTTTTTTTATATATTATTAATAAATAATTTATATCCTTATTAAAATAAGATGCATAACCATTCATAACTGTTCATTCAGCATGTTTTCCAAACTGAACAACAGTGTTAGTCTTTCTTTTTTTTTTATCCTCAATGGTTGTTTGTAGTAAGACTTTGATGAATGGGCAGGGCGGCTGGTAGGTGTAGGTACATATCATGTTGTCTGCCGGTCTTCTACTCTGTCAGAATGCGGGTATTGTTGTAATATGTTTGTGTTACAACTTTGTTAAAAAGGTTAACCATCTTGTTTGTAACTTTTTACCAGCTGGTTGTACTGAATCGCATACTATTCCGCTATTATATGACCAGCAAACCAACTACCAATTCATTCATAATAAAGGAAGTCAGCCAATTTGGTTTGGCAAATTTATTTCCAACTAAATCTAACTTACAGGCATTTATTATATAAAATATTTAGGCATAGTAACATATCTGTTTCCAGCGTTTCATATTTAGGCTAATATTTTTTGAAATTATTTTGCCTCGACTTTTTAACTTGTTACAAAATAAATCTTTAGCCATCAAATTAATCAGTTAATAATTATGTAATATTTACTGATATTGTTTTTTCAAATATTGTTGAATTGAAGCGCATGTATTACATTATATGGTGCATGCAGAAATTGAAGCATTTTTTTTTTTTAATCTTTATTCATGCTACAATCAGCGCGATAACGCTATAA
>JAAEAF010008311.1:0-66160 GCA_011037195.1 Triatoma infestans | reverse complement strand
TATATTAATTTTATTAGAAAATATAAAAGTGATAAAAAATTCAATTTTTTTTTTATTTTAATAATTAAAAAATACGTAATATTCAACAATAGTGCGCAATTAAAACAATGCCAGTAATATAAAAGTTCAAAGTTTAGTGAATGTAATTTCAATTTAGTTTATTAATACAAAGGGACATTAAAATAACTAGTTAGCAATAATGCAGTGACTATTGAAATATAAAGAAAATATTAAATAAAAACTTACAAAAATTCGTTTTTAATACAAATTTATAAAAATATTAACAAAAAAAATCTGGTATGAAACACTCATACGACGAGTTTCTCTTATTGCGAAATTGTAAATTTTTTTCACACTTAATACAATTCTTATTAGTGTTTATTAAAACTGTCGGCATTTTTATGGAGAAAATCACAAAAAAACGGAAAAACCTATTCAGTAAAGTCACACTTCCGGTCAACCGATTTTTCTTTAAAACTTCGACAACATATTTAATTCTAATTAATATTATTTAGATGATAGGAATTGTATAATAAACTGAAATAGCACTTTAGAGGAAATTCTATCTCTATCCTGCTCCAAAAGTGCCTTTAAATGAATTTTCCCGGGAGAAATGTTACAAATACAAATAAGTTGTAGTAGCTCTTTGTTGTATAGTCGATATACTCGTATTAAGGTTAAACAAAATTGTTTGAAGTCACCTCGCGAAAAAAAAAACGCAAAAAACTGAAAAATCCCCTTCAGTAAAGTGTTGTATTTCCGGTTGAGAGATTTTGACAAGTAAGTTCCTGTCTTATCCCACCCAGGTGATATGAACTTTCTGAGATTCTTTTGTTTTTTGTTTTTTATGCTATGCTGTGTTTTCACATATAATATACAAGTGCACCATTTTCTAAAAAAAAAAAAAACAATTTTTTGGACTCAGGGAATCTTAAAGCATGTAATTCTGGTGAAAACCCGATATAGAAAATTTGACACGACCACAATACTTCCTCTTAACAGTTGCAGATGCTAAAAAAAATATTAAAAGTTTCAAATATAGAGAGTGTACTTTAATTCATGTCAAATCTACTCCGCTTCTTCAGTAGATTGTAGATTGTTGTAGGGGATTATAGCACTGCGACTAGAAAGAACTACAGTGTGCCCCAGAGCCATCTCAGTGCATTGCCGGCCTCCAAGCAGTGTTCTCTAGCTACAGACAACAGAGTTAGACGCTGGGAAACAGTGAGTGAGTTGTAGACGCTCCTAGGAAGAAAAAAATCTAAGGGCAGCATGCTGAATTCGAACCCGGGACCTCCGCGTTGCTAATCCAGCGTGCTGCCACTGAGCTAATCCCTTCCTGCTTCCTTAGCTTACGCCAATTAACTAGGGACGGAGATCCTAGTTTGTCCTTGTCTGTAAAATGTAGCGCGTATGTAGTTTAAGTGTATTGTGTACTGTTCTGACGAAGTGCATGTGTTGCATGTTCTGACTGAGCTGTTGTAACCCGTGAAGTCGCAACTCCTTAAGTAACTACATGCAACAGATACCCCTTACGGGCTGCTACTCCCTCTCTTCAGTAAAAACCACAAATCCTTCGTTCTTTGGGATTTAGTTTTGAAATACGTTCTTGTTTTCCTGTGTAGTTGATACATCAAATTCAAAGAAACTCGTTAGAGAGCTGTTTTCGAGAAAATCACAAAAAAATAAAGAAAAAAAAAGATTCAGTAAAGTGGCACTTCCGGTTGATGGGAATTTAGCCCGAAATCTTCGTGTCTGATGATGCGGTAGGTAGTATCTAAATGGAATACCAAGTTTTGAGCTTCCTGCAACTTTTCATTTTTGTGATATTCTTTTCACACCACAGATCATTTGTCTAAAAACCACTTTTTTGGACTCAGGGAACCTCAAAACGTGTACATCCGGTGAAAACTCAATTTCGAAAATCTGGCACGATCGTAAGTAAAAATTTTAAATAAAAAATAAAGAAAACTGTCATACAGCTGTAAATGTAAATGACGGATAAATTTCTAATAATACTCATAAATATTATATAAACAATACTTATAAATGTAAATACGTCGGGTCACGTATTAATTAAAAAAACTATTTAGTCTACTATTCCTTGAGACATGTCTGCTGCGATTCCATAGAAGTGTCTGTTACATTATTATTATTATTATTATTGCCTTACATCGTTCAGTTCTCCTAAGTTTGATAACTTATTAATGGCATGATCCTTCTCTCTCACTCTCTCTCTCTCTCTCTGTTTCTGTGTACGAGGAAGTACTGCGATTGAGTCAAAATTATGATATTGAGTTTTCACTGGAATTTCCTGTATCGAAGCCGCTGAGCACGAATGATAGAGATAGCGATAAAATATCAAATATCAGATATGTTATGATAAATATCAAATATCTCTTAGGTGTATTTTGTAAGCAAACGAAACTACGCAAGATGTTCAAGCTTAATATTCTGTTTAGATACCACCACCTTATCTGACAATAAGATTTTGGACAAAATTGATGAACCAATTAGCGTGACTTACCGAGAAGCTTTTCGCTACTTTTTCAAAAAAAAAAGAAAAGAAAAAAGTCCAATGATTTACTTTTAAACTTTGTATACCATCTTTGTATACGCATAAATCCCTATCACTTATATTTGATTCCAAGAAAATGAAGAAAGAATGGCAATGTTTATACTGTTTGTTATTTGGTATGATATTTTGTGTCCTCATTAATAGTGGGTATATGTCTGCACTTAAATACTACACGGTAAGGTTAAATCATAACCTGTACCGTAAACACTTTAGTTTTAAAAACAAAAAAACAACAAATATAAAAGCAACAAACAATATGAGGACTCGGTAAGAACATTTCATTCAAAAATTATATAATATAACAAATATTGGCATTTCTTCCTTGATTATTAAAGTAAATTTTTATAGACTGATAATAACCTGCTTTGGTTGAAATATGTCGAGACGAAAAGAAAATAAATGAAAAGTTGGACTGACAGACGTCAATTTATCAATAAAATAATTCAACACAATAAATTATTAGGTTTTTGCTTAAAAATTATTTCTGTCAAATATATATTCAACACTTTATTAAAAAGATATTTTTTTTTTTTTTTTAAATATAAAGCCAGTTTTATCGATAGAACAAATATTACGTGCAATACATATAAAACTTAAATTAGCAATTAACTGATAAAGTGCAATTTATCTTATCCTTTTCTTAAATAAAAAAAATAATATAAATAAAAATGAAATAAACATTATCTAGTTAACTGTTTAATCATAATTTTAAAAATAATTCAATACTCGTAATTTAATTATTAATAAAATAAACATAACAGATCCATTGTAAATATAATATATGACAGGCGTTATCTAATAATTATATTGGCTTAACTACACAATGAGTGTCCATGATACTTTGACCAGTTATTTAAAACAAAAAAAAAAAAAAAAACACTCCCTGATAAACAAAGATTCAATTCAATTTATTATAATATTTAATAAATGTAATATTTTCATTTTTATTAATAAGATTAAATAGGTTTAGTGGAAGTCAGGTACAATATTCTTCAGTCAGTATTTATAATTCAATAAACAAACTGGCAATGACAGAATTGAAGATTGTATATAAATAGAAAATGATGTTATCTAATACTGGATATATGATTAAGGGACACGCCCACATCTAGCAGCATTTTTATTAGCAGAAACTTTACTAATAAAATCAAACACTACGAAAAAAAATTAATACATTCATAATTTCCTTTCTACACTTTTAAATTTTTATAATTTGTTATCAAATTTATCTAATTTGTTTACAAAAATAAAATTAAATATAATTTAAAAAAAAAAAAAAAAAAAATTACGAAGGAATTCCTGGTTGATAAACTTTGCCACTGGATATACAAACATAAAAGTTTGATAATGGTGTAATTTTTTTGTTTTATATATATTTATATAATGTTCACAAAACGTGGTTGAAGACCAAATGATATATAATTCAATAACATAAGCAACAATAAGGAGGGATAAAGGGCGTATAAATTACAGTAACAAAAATTTTAAACGGTCAGTTTAGTAATAATTCCACAAGCTTTTGTAACATTTTCAAAAGAAAGAAAAAGTTTTTGTCAAGTTTCAACATTGTTTTGTATTGGAAGTTTGCTTGCACAACAATGTGAAAGGTTTCGATAAGGTTTAAAAATCTGGTGTGCTAGGCTGGCGTCTGTTGTGTATAAAGTAGAGTGCTAATTGTATACAACGGCGAATAAAATAAGTTTGGTTTTTTTTTTTTTTTTAATTTCTATTATCTAAGAATAATTTTAAAAAGTATTCTTCTTTAAATTATTATTATTTTTTTTCTCACTTTTTCGAACTAGTTTCGAACTTCGCAAAAAAATCACAGAAATTTCAAAATTTCACATTTCATTTATATTTTAACGAGAGGATACGACAAAAAGATTTTGGGTTTTGAAAATCGTTCAACCGGAAATTACACTTTATTGAATTTTTTGTTTGAGGAAATTTCATTCTATGAGAAGCTACGCTAACGGGCTATATCTGTTTGGAATCTGTTTGTGGGTGTATATGTGTTTTAACAGATTAATATTCTATTTAGGAACTATCACCGCATCAGACAAGAAAGTTTCATTAAAACAAAATTCATCAACCAGAAGTGCTTCTTGAATGAATGTTTTTTTTTCCTGTTTTCTCGAATACGGCACTACAAACAATAGTAAAACATCGTATACTATCCACATACATAAATATCTATCACTTTTTATTTTCTCTTACTCCTAGGTAAAGGAAGTATTGTAATCGAGTCAAATTTTCGATATGAGTTTTCACCGGAAATATCCGTTTTGAGGTCCTCTGAGTCCAAAAAAGTGGTTTTGTGAACAGCATAGCTCAAAAAAGAAAAAAACCATAGAAAGTTGAAACTTGATATTCCGTTTAGGTATCACCATGGAATCTGACAGTACGTTATCTGTCAAAATTCCTCAACCGGAAGTACCACTTTACTAGTTTTTTTTTTTTTACTTTTTTATGTTTTTCTCAAAAATGGCTCCGACTATTTTCTTTAAACTTGGTATATCAAACTACATATACAAAATGTGCTACAACTTTTATTTGAAACATTTCTCAGGGAAAATTCACTTAAGGTCACTTCCGGGGGAAGGGTGGGGTTAGGTTTTCATCTAAAGTGCTATTACAGTATATTAGACAATTCTGCCTTCTCAATAATGTTAATTAGTAATAAATATATTGTTGAAATTTCGAGTTTGAATAAAATCCGATGACCGGAAATGCGTTTATTTTAACACTTTACTAAATGATTTCTTCACTTTTTCGCGATTTTCTTGAAACATACAATAATAAACTACACATACAAAGATCCACTACAACTTTTATTTAAAAACATTTCTCTGGGAAAATTCATTTAAGGGCACTTTTAGGGGAACGGGGTAGCGTTATGTTTTTCCCTAAACTGCTAACATAGTCGATTATAACAATTCTATCATCCAAATAAACTTAATTAGAAATAAATAGATGGCCAAAAATTCCGAGTTTTAAGAAAATTAGTAAAACCGTAAGTGCACTTTTTTACTAAACAGTTTTTTTCAGTTTACGACGAATTTCATTAAATTTGGTACACTCACTATAAAAATTTGTCAATTATAATTTTGAGAACTGGCATAAGAGAAAGTTGTGTGAGTGTTTCACACCAGATTTTTTTTTTTTTTATCCCTTTCCTGGGAAAAATTATTTATTTTTTGGCAGATTCGAAAATAGTAACATTAAGGCTATTTCAATAAAATATGATTCAACCATTTATAAAAAATATCAATTTTATTTGAAACACTTAAAATATAATATATATATATATATATATATATTATATAGTTTTGCGGAGTTTTTTGGCGTTAAATTTCAAAATATACGATGTGTTGGTTTAATGTTATTGATGCGTTTCTTTTTATGGAATACAATACATTCTCTACCTGCCTGGAAGGTTGGTACTTGTCCGCTCTATATTTATGTTAACGACAAATGAGCAAAATTTTTATGTATAGAGACAATTTTGGCATTTTATATTGTTGTATTAAACTTTAAGTAATAAAACGTCGTGTGGTGAGTGTTTCATACAAAAAAAAAAAAACACAAAAAAAAACCTATATGAAACGCAAAAAAAAAAATATTGATCTCTTAAAGCAATTTTTACATTTGGACTTTCTTATTGTAATGTTTATTGCGCTTAATATTAGACAAACAGCAGAAACAAGGTCATATAGAAAAGGGGTAATTTAAAGATAAATCTAACTTTATCAAGATCCCCACCTATAATCTTATTTTCCAAGAAAAGAATATATAACAATAAAAGCGGTACGTCATTGTATAAGTAAGCCAAATTTAAAAGACAAGTCATAAATTAGAAGAAAAAAAAAGAAAAATCGTTAATAACTTAAAACTATTCAAAATGCAGCTTTTATGTGAAAATTAAATTTTAATTATATTTGAATCTGCTAAAAGAAATCCATGCTTTTTCTCTCTGTAAGTCTGGAAGTATCATTTTAAACTTATTTCTTTTGAAAACTTTTACAACTTTTAATTGGTTCGCTACACCTAAGTCTTTTCAGTATTTTTTTTTTTTTTTTTTATAAATTATATGGCCCGACAAAGCAGACACAGCTACGAGTTTATTGTTAAATTCTGGCCTGATTCACCTAATGCCAAAGAAGGGGGGGGAAAGAAAGAAGAAGAAAATTACATTAATAACAAAGCTATAAAAGTCAATGCCCTGAAGACAAGGATTGATGACAGACAATAACTCATTATAAATGTTTCATTTAATTTTAATTAATTTAGAAAATTCAAAATATAAAAACAAAAAAAACAAATTCATTAAACCGATTACTCTATATCATACTTTTCATTTTCCTATTATAAAAAAAATATCTTTTAATATGAAATTTTTTGATTAATATTAAAAATTAAATAATTTTTTTATAGGATCGATTTTAGTGAGAAAAACTTATTATGCCTATCTAATCAATAAAACTGAATATAATAAAGAATTCCCCTCTTTTTAATTCAAAACTACGTAATAAAAAGACAAATAATAAATATGTGCTAGCTGGAATGTATAAATAATTCCTATTAATGACAGGAGAAGAAAGAAGTGCAATATACAATTCCAGTTTGTTTTCATTTAAATATTTAAGCTGTTTAAATATTTAATTAAAGGAAGGGTATCATAAAATAATCAGCTTTACAGATTTTTGATTCAATGTGGTTTCAGAGAAATTTTTATTTATTAACTTAAATATTGTTAGATGTTCAGCGAGCGTATAAATTTTTAAATGTGAAACCAATTTATTTAGAAATTATATTTAAGAAGGAAAAATACTTTTTTTAAAATGTACACACTTAAATATAAATCAGTATTAAAAAAAATAATTTTTTTTCTTTCAATTACTTATCAAAAAAGCCTGCCTTTGTTTAGTAAACAAGGTTGTCCTCTTTTTCAATACCACACAAAAATTGTATCAATTCAATTTTATTATTTTTTTTTTTTAACCACCCAAAATATCTTTACGATGAATTGGAGTTTAAATAAACATATATTTTTTTTAATTTAATAATGGGGAAAAAAAGTACAGTGACATTGCCAAAGAATGTCGTAATATAGGAGAAAAATAACGGAGCGGAAGAGGGTGTCTCCCAGTTAAGTATCACATGTACTGCAGAAAGGGGCGGTGTCCAGCTTACCACTCTCAACTAAATCATTTTGAATGAAACCTATATAGTTCGTGAAATACAATATATAAAAATTAAAAATAACGCTAGAAAAGAAAATTTAGAAATAACTAACTATAATAATTAGTATTGCCTCAATTAAATCATTAATAATAAAGAAAAAAAACAAAACAAATTTAAAAATTCACCTGTATGGGTCCTTAAATGAGCTTTAAGATGTGAACTCTTTCCATACACCTTATTGCATCCAGGGTGTTGGCACTCATGAATTTTACGATACACTGAACGCGTAGCAGATCCTTTAGTTTTCCGACCGGATTTTCTACTATAATTTTGATCAAGAAAGTCTGAACTGGTTATATCAACTGTTAAAACATCCACCGGTTCTTCATCATCAAGCACCTCTGTTGGGACATCTTCTTCTAAAACGGTTTCCTGTTTTATCTGTGTAAGATCTGTCAATATTCTTGCTACCATATATAATGGTTGTTGATTTACTTCAGGACCATCAATGCCAGATTCAGAGCCTTCTTCTTGTTCTGGGAAATCTACACGACCATTTCTAACCGGTTCCACTATGACCGCTTTATAATTGCCTTCCGGTTGACGATCACAAAGTATATCCAATGCTGCTGGTTTAGTTAAATCGCCCGGAGATGACTTTAAACTGTGTGACATCTCGATCAGGCATTGGGCAGCAAAGTTGATGTCATGATCCATGCCTCCTGACACAGAAGTGGGTGGGGCAGGGGTAGCAACCCGGTGATTTACTCGGGAATTTTTTTTTTCGCAGTAAATATTAACTTCTAAAACACTATTAAATTACAAATTGTATGCAACTGTATGTTATTATTAAATTAAATTGCTAATCACGCCCTGCCAACAATGGTAGTTTACGCATTAAACACTATTCTTTTTATTCGATGAGTGATTTACACTTTCCTACACTACGGACTGGGACAAACTGAAGCACGCAGCTGCAGACGCCTAGGATAACCATGTGTTTTGTCAAACAGTGGAAGGAAGTGGGGAGATACCGATATCAGCGTCATGTGAGCGCAAGACTTGCATTGTGATGAAATTCCGTATGAATCTGCCATCTAGTAGTACTGTCAAGTACTAAATTCCTGTAGCCTCTTTTTTTTAAACATTCCATAATTTATTTTAGTTATTTATTAACATTATTCAAGATTATAACCAAACATATTAATTAATTGTGACTTTTGACTAGAAAATAGGCCATTTTCATGCCTTATTAATGATATTTCAGATCACGCTTACGGTATAACCAAATAACCTATACTTAGAAGGTACATAACTGGTTATTGTTTATGGTTTGGTAAACTCCGAGTTAATTTGCACGGAGAATTTAAGTATATTAAATTCTAACAAAAAAGTTCTTAACTTATTAGTAAATCATTAAATTGGACCTTAAAGCCTGTAAGTAATCATTGATTACTGAAAAATTCAAAGGTAATCTCTTTCAAAATTATCTCCCATATTTTGTTTTTCAGATTTTCCTATTATTGCTTTAAGACTAATCATTCTTTTGTATTACTTCAATAAAAATTGTGAAGCTAGTGAAGAATACATTTAAATAAATATTGTATCAAACGAAATTATTTATTCAGAAAAATTCCTGTAATTTATTTTAGAAAAGAAGATGGAGACAGTTTATATGCCCCAAAAGGAAAGCTTTATAAGTGATGAAATAAATTTTGGTGACTTTTTCCATATGTATTCTTATAGTTTGAAAGATAGTGTGAATGTGTGCTGTAAGTCATTATTGAGAAAACTTGTCATTAGACGAATTCTAAACATTGAAGATAGTAAATACAAAGAATTGAGTAAAGAATGCAGGTGAATATATATGTCTTTATTTTGATTAAATCATTAAATAATATAATTTAGTTATTTATATGCATGTTACATAACTCAGCTCGTTATAAAATAATGCAGTAGTTTTTAAACTTATTAGCGTAAGGATCCCTAGATTCAGTAAAGGCTGAATGTCATAGTTTAACTACTATAGTTTATTTGTAATTTGACTACTATTTTTTCTTAGTTGTAATATTCCATTTATATTTTCGAAAGTTGAATCAAATTAACTTATATAGTTAAATAAGAGCGGTTCTGGTCTTCATTACTAGCTTCTATGTAATATTAGATAATATCCTAGGTACAGTAAATTTTAACTATAATAAAAAAGAAATAAAATACATTTTCGCATTAATTTTAGTGTCCTTTTTTGGATCTTGTATTTCAAATTAATAAATGAACAATTTTATGTATATCCTTTAAAGTATTTTTAATCTCCCAACCGGACCATATTCAAAGGTTCTATAACAAAATATTTTGTAATTAATAAAGTTCCATAACTATCAAATATTTTGTTGTAAAAAACCCTAGAAAGTGGTCTGTTTTAGACCGAAAGGTTGGGAGATTAAAAATATTATAAAGGATCTGCATGTCAAAAAACTGTTCTCTTAAGCTCAGAGTTTATTGTCTTTAAATCAATTGGTCACCAAATCAATGAATTTACCAATTAGACACTTCATTTAATCGCTTTGTTACTGCAGAGAGCTGAAATTTCTCTTAAATTTCGGGATTATAATTGCAGATATTTAAGGATTTCTCTGATAGTACTTTGACAAAAACTTTCAGCTGGGTTCAGTGTATAAACATTGGTTCAGAAGAATATCTATTAATTCAACAAGGTGATTTCCATATTTTCGGGAAGATATAAGTAGCATATTGATATAGGAATTTTGAATCCAAATATTGTAAAATTAGGAAGTGAGATTTAGTATCTAAATTCAGATTATTGCCAGATTGAAGTTTTAAAAATTGTCTTTCTTATTTTTTAAATTTTCTTAGCTGGAAAACTCTGACCCTTGTTGTGACCCCTGCACTCTGAATATATTGTTTATCTTATCTATTCGTTTATAATTATACTATTTTCAAAGAGGTTTAGATTTAGAAATAACTGTAATACCCATATATCAAAATAAGATGTTTTTTGTAGAGTTCTGATTTTATTTCTAAAATGTTATTTGCAATCTAGCTTAGTCGGATTCAAGCCCAGGGCAGATAATGAAGAACTTGTTATACCAATAGAAGGTTTTAGAAGTGACTTTCTCGTTTACAAGATACCTTCAGATTTACATACACTTAAGAGTATAAATGCATTGAGAAAACGTACAAATAAAGATAAAGTTGTTTTGTCGAAAAAATTAAGATACATTGGTGAAAAAGATCTAGTAAGTATTAAAAAATTTCACCAAAAATAAATTTATATTTGAATTAAATAACTTGACTGAATTCACTTCTAGGAGGATAAAATAGTAAGGGCTGAAGAAGAAAAACAACAGGAAGATATGTTCATATATAAAGAATTTTTATTAACTGTTAGGGTATATTTACCGGCAAAACATAGATCATTTTTACAAAATGGTGATAAAAATGAACGACCCAGGCCATTACATGTAAGTCAAGAATTTCTGATACCTGGAGGTGCAACATTGGATAGTCTGAGAGATAGAATCATTTGTCAAGGTGATTTTCAAAGTATTGAAGGAGATGTAAGCACTTACCCATGGACAGAGACCACTGTGCGTACTATGGTAAGTAATTATTTATTTTATGGTTTTTTTTTTTGGAGTATTGTAATTCAATATATTTATTTTTTCTTGAAGCAGTAAAACTATTGAAAACAGAGTTTCTTAGTTTTTCTAGTAAACGTCTCCAACTGTGTTGATAGAGGTTAGATCCGCAGTGTTGAAAAATATCAGAGATTTTTTTTTTTTCCTGGATTGCCTGCTTTATTTGTGATTATCGATAAGTTCTAAGAAAATTCACTGAAATCACAAGAATTCAATTTGAGGTTGAGATCAATTAGCGAACTCAAGAGTCACAGCAATTTGCAGTTTGATTTCACGACAGTGTTCAAGTGATCCTGATGGGAAGGGATCAGCTCCAGTAGTAGCGCGCTGGACTAACTACGCGGAGGTCCCGGATTCAATTCCAGCAGTACTGCCCTTAGATTTTCTCTTCCTAGGAGCCTTTCACAGCCCACTATCTGGTGATGGACAGTGTTGTCAGTAATGAGAAAACATTGTCTACAGGCTGGCAGTGCACAGAGAAAGCTCTAAACTTTGGGGCAGCTATATGGGCCAGAGGAGCTTTGGATAGCATAGGGCTTCGCCTATAAAAAAAAAAGAAGAGAAATATCATGATGCGAATTTGCTATACCAGTCGATGACCACAAAATGAAGCGCGCTACCACCACCATCAATTACGTTGTTTAAACTCAATAATCTAGCTAAACATGTACAGGCCTATTATCCATTTAAAAACATATTTCTGAGCAAATTGATATTATGAGGATACTGTGGAAATAGTCAGAATGGTTGCGCGTCCGTATTGCTGGAAATTATCAGGATATCATGATGAAAAGTTGTTTGCACAAGGAAAAATCAGTTTACTTACGATTTTAAAGTAAAGTGCTTGTGTGATCAAACAGATGAGACAGTTTTATGCCTAAGCCAGTTAAATAGTGAAGCGGACGATATTGTGTTAATCAGCGTAGAACAGGATTACAGCAAAGAACATATGAACGTTTAAAAGCAGTCAAAATCCTCGATGTTCTCGATCCTTCAACATAGTTGGAATTGTTCCATTCGTTTTTCTTACACCAATTAATACAACTTAATTAACATTTATCGTTTACAATGTTTAGTTCTCCCCCCCCCCCAAATTGGTAGAGATTTATACTTGCATACCTGAGCAGACTTGTGTGGAGGGCCTTCTGTCTAATCAAACAAAGCTGGTGCGGTTTAAATTTAAATCTTACTGAAAAACTCTCAAAAATCAATTTTTGGGGGGAAAATGTTGATACAAGTGATATATTTTTCTCTTTGTTATGAGCATTCCAAGTTTACAAAAAAATCGTTATATCCGTTTTCAAGAAAATTCAATAAACTCAAAAATCTGTAATGTAAAATTGTACATTAATTTTTATATTAATTTATTGCGTAATGGAGATTAATATTATCTAAGTGGTAAAAACCATACATTGTACTGAAGTGGTGCTTTAGAGGAAAGTATAACGCTATTGTTTCCTCGGAACTCCCCCCAAAAAAAATCAATTTCCCCGGGAAAAAATGTTTCAAATAAAAGTGATAGTTATTTGTGTTGATTGTATACCAAGTTTAAAGAAAATCATTGGAGCTATTATCAAGAAAAATCGCAAAAAACTTGCAAAAACTATTTAAGTAAAGTCGCACTTCCGCTTAATGAATTTTACCTGAAATCATCTTCGTTAGATGCAAAGTTAGTACCTAAACGGAATCCAAGTTTGCGACTTCTTGCTATTTTTCATTTTTGAGATATTTTGTTGACACATATTTAGAAACCTCAATGTATTTCCGGTGATCAATTTCGAAAATTGGACGTGATCTCAATACTTCCTCTTACTAAGAGAAAGTAAAAAGAGGTGGTGATTAACAAACCATCTTCTGTAAAGAGTAAACCTGATTTTTACAATCAAGTTTTAGAGGACCTTCAGAAGTATCTCAAAAATGTAAAAATTTTACAAATTTTCGAGAAGTTTTTAGTTAAAAAAAATTAAATCTCTCTGTTTAAGGATGTATTTAAATCTGGAATGTTTTATATTGGAAATAAATTCTACATAGATAAAAGATTTGATTCATGTAAAGACTATAGTGCTCCGATCATGGAATGGGGTAAAAAAAGAAATATTAAATTTGATGGAACTGAAAAGATGGAAGATACTTATTTGTGCCAATTAAAGCTGAGATTGGGTTATCCATATGTTTATATTCATCTTAGTAATTGTGAACATATAATCATCTTTACTGACGCAAGGTAATTAATTATATTTTTTTTTTGTTTAGTTGAATTAAAATATCACACGTATGAAAAGGGTTGTGTAGAGCAAAGTAAATTCTGATATTGTTATTCTATAGCTCTGTGAATTATGTTTCAGATTATTACATTTTAGAGATGTTCAAATATATGGTTCATATCCAATAATGAAGAGTTATGCAAACCTTCGAGGAAGATATTGTAAAATATGTAAAAGAAGATTAGCGAAGTTAGTATTTAAAAGCATTATTGCCATCAATCTGACCATCTCCTCTTTCAAGTCCCAACTATTCCAATTCTACGGCATTCACATGATTTTCTCATAGTTTAATATTTTAATTAAAATTGGCTAAGTATATTCAAAGATGAAATTCTTAGAATTCTTTTAATTGCACTTTGACATAGGTTAGTGAATATCAAACAATTCATAGATATTGATCTGAGGGGGCATACCAAAGAAACCAACCCTCCCTCCCCAGTTGTGAATAAAATATTGGTTTTATTATAGAAGGAAAAAGCTTGATTTCCCAATTTGAAAGTGTTTGTATTGGGATGTTAAGTCGATTTCGACATGTACTGTGGGGGAAGGGGCAGACTTGGAACATCTATGAGAAAAGGCCGACTTTTAGTGTTACCCTAGTGGCGCAGATTTCACCTTTGAGCTCTGCTTATTGTACAAATTAGTTTATACATATAACTTCTATTTTTTTATTTCGGTTATTGAAGTCACAAAATTGGACAGTTTGTAATTCTAAGTTATAGTTTACCAAAATGGAAAAGTAACTAGACATTTACTTGATCCTAAATGTTAGATAATTTTATATCGTGATTGGCTGGTGAAACCCACCAAAAATTATGGTATTATTTGTTTACAGTACACTCTTCAATTCCCTTTTTTTTTTATTTAGACTCACTTCTGGAGAATGACTCTTGCGCGAAACTTGTATTCGTTGGTTACACTTGGTCTTTCTCCATCCAGAAGTAGAAATCGGAATCAACCTAACCTTCCCACATGCATTATAAAAAAAAGAAGAGAAGTCTTCAACGAAATTGATGGTGATATTAAGAGTTTAATCCCAAGAAAACTCAACTATGTAGGGTCATTTTTTCTTCTTGTTGGGAACACCTACAAAGGTTTTATCACTTGCCAGGACTATGCGTTGCAAGTATTTCTTGAACCTTGGCCCTGGCTATCTCTGGCACTGTTCCTAGGCGAATAGATTTTAATACATTTCTCACCACTTCAAATCTCGGTTTTTTTTTTGTTTTTTTTAGATATCTCATGGCCCATTGCTCTAATGAAGCATTTTGAAGTGCCGCTAAGTGTTTAGTTGGGCCGACCTTAAAAAAAAAATTGGTAGAGATTATACTTGTATACCTGAGCAGACTTGTGTGGAAGGCCTTCTTTCTAATCAAAAAAAGCTTGTGCGGTTTAAATTTAAATCTAACTGAAGTGGCACTAAGTGGCTCTGGTGCAATGAGGGCTTTTGAAGAGGCCATGGTTGTGCTTGTGACCTGATACCCGTTTATCCAAACGAAAAAATACTTGATTATAGCTTTCTAAGCCTGTCGGGATGCTCAGGCAGTCCCATATCAGCCTTGACTTATCCCGATTGGAATAAGTAGTAACTCTTGTGCAGGAAGATATTAGTTGATAGATTAATAAAGCTGCAATTTTACATTCCTAACAGCTAGGGACTGAATAATTTACTCGTTTCGAACTTTGATTCCTTATAAATCACTTTGTTAGTAATAATTTTTCCTTCTTCATTGCTAAAGTTGCTGAATATTTATTTTTTCAATCCTTATCAATGAAATTTATTAGATTACTTATTTATATTTTTGTTTAATTTATTATAATTTTTTCCAGGTATATTGTCGTAGAATCAGATCGTCTTCCTTATTCAAAAATGTATATGTGCACTTATTGTTTATTTCTTTACAATTATAAAGGATATGAGAAAGTAGGAAACTTCAAAGCTTATAAATATGTTGACCGAATCGCCTTGCTTTAAAATATTTTAACAATATTTTCTTATTTGTTTAATTATATTTAAATATAGATTCAGTGTAAAATAAATAACAATATAAATTGTGTATTATTTAACAGGTTCCCTTAGATGTAGATGTGTAGAGAGAAATAAATCTACTTAATATGTATTTAAACCGCACAATACTAAAGATTGGCCCTGAGCTTTGTTGATGATGATTGCAAACGGGAATTGCAATCTCTTAAATTGAAATGGCTTAACCGTTGGAATCATCGGAATGCAGGAATGAGGACATCTTCGCATTTGAAAGGAACTGTCAAGACTGTTGCTTCTACGACATTGCTCATTAATTTTTTCACTGCAAGCCGCGTGCCGTTGCAAAGCTTTGGCTGGTTGATATTTCACAACATTATAATTGGTACGCCGATTTTCAATTGCAGTACGTGCGGTGGCATCCCTGGCAGATCGAGTGAATTTAAAAATTCTGTTGGATAATTAACCGCTTCATCTGCTTCCACAACAGTGGACGAATTGTATGTGACTGCCTCGCTTTGAATGTTAGACTGAATAATATTGTTAAGTTCGTAGACAGCTCGATCACTCAGCCACTCGTGATTCTTATAATTGGTTTGAATATTGAGAAATACTTTTTCAACCAATTCTTTTGGCGTCACTAAATTGCAGAAGTTATGAGGCAATGAAATTCGTCCTGAGGTCATCTTTCCGGCCAACCGGCATCTTTCCGTTCCCACTTTCCACAGCAACTGATGTGAGAATATCTCAGCTGATCGAAAGTTTTGCAGCTAGGCACGCATATATAGCTGAAAAGACGTTGGATCGGGCACATTTACCAACAGCATGCGAAGAAAGAAGCATTTATCTTGATTGGGATGCACGGTGCACAGTCTGCCATTCGTAGTTTCTTTGAATATGCCAGGTTGTCCGTCGACTCGCTCTCCTCGTTTGCGACGTTTCAAATGATTTTTTACTCGCATTCCCTGTGTAATAAGAAGGCATTTACGAATACAGCAGTGTTTTCGCAAACGCGCTATGTTGACATAACGTGAAGAAAGCAGTTAACGTTGTAGCCAGTGGATTCAGGGCTATTTGTTGCACATTTGCAGCTGTGAAATAAACGCGTTGTCAATTTTTTAGATGTACTGCTAAGTGAACAACAGCTGGACTTCGTTCATGGATGGAAAATGAAAGAATTCGCCATACAGCTTCAGTGCTGCTTAGTATCTTCCAGCCTGATACTGTGCGATTTCATCGATATGTATAATCGCATTCCCATCACTTCCTTGTGGTTGCATGCCATATCGCTGCCTTTATTCACGCACTTACCAATGTATTTGATCGATTTATCGGAGTTATAGTATTCCACGTTTTTGATAGCAAAGGCGAATATGGAACAATCCACCGGGGTTATCTACCTCTATCTCACCGTTTCGCATTTGGATGGTTGCTAATTTACCGCCATCTTCTGCTGGTCTTCTTCTGTATAAAGGATATCCATCGTTTCCTATAACCGTATTGGATACTAACTCTCGAGGATATCGCTTAGAGCTTTACTGGCCTTTATATGCCAGTAGAAATTCCGCAAAGTGCATTCAATTTATCATTGCCATCAGCGATGAAATACGTTTGTAGGAATTTATGTTGACCATCTGGGAACGGAAGCAGGGAGCCGGCTTTTGATAAATTTGTCCTTTCACTTTGAAAGTTGGCATGAATTGAGCTGTTACGATTACCGCACTGAACGACGTCATTTGGAAGCATGAGTTGTATTTCCTGATGTTAGATAGGAAGCGTTTTGATTCGGCCGTATATCCGGCAAGCAAACTTTTTAATGGCTCTGGCGGTTCTCCAAGTTGAATCAGTTAAATTTTTCCGGCAAGCACTCTTTTCGTTTCTCCATTAAATTTCAGAGCCTTGCTATAAGAACACACTTCAGTCATAGTGCCGATGAGAACATGCCGGCTCAAACTATAATCATCAGCTGGTTGTACCGGAATGCAAGCGATTGCTGACCACGACGGAGTCGTGTTTGACGCTGATCTGCTGTTTCTCGTTAACGTCTTTCAGCCACTCCCAGCCTGGCGCATTCATTCTGTGTAGAATAAAACAGATCTGAAGCTACAGCACGCGCTCGCCGTGCTCGCAACCGTACATCCTCAGTCTGGCTGCACGTCGCTCTGCCACTTGCTCGGCACGTATTTAAGCCATTTTTGTCTGTTTCGCTTGTTCGCTGCTGTCCATTCTTCCTCAGTTTGATTTGCAATTACTCGTCGCACTGCTTCCACTCTGCGAGAACGACGACCTAAGTTTAATCTTCTGTGAGGCATTATTTGGATGAATTAAAGCAGATTGATTGCACTGAAAGAGAAGAAAGAATGTTATAACAAAAACATATAAAATTGCAAAACATTAAAAAACGAAAAAACATGAACTAAAAATCAAAGAAAAAATTAAAAATACTAACGAAAAATTTCAATTCAAACGGAGATCAATCGATACAGTTCAATTCTACCGCCAATTGCACTGAAAATTAAGAAAAACCGTTTAAAAAACGAAATGAAAAATGAATTATACTCACGAAATGAACGCAATGGTAAACGACACTGCTCAATTCCAACGCAATGCGTTACGAAATAATTAAAATGAAAATAAATAGAAATCTACGAAAATTCAATTTAACAAGACAATCGGAAACGTAGAATTGGAAATCGGAAACATTGAAATGCAATCGTAAAATATTTAGTATAGTGTGATTAAATTATATCAATCCGCTACTTATGTCATATCTGATGAGTCCAGCATGTGCCAAATCCCAATCACGGAGGGAGTCCTCCAAGGTGACGTAATGAGCCGAATATTATTCTCTTTGTTCGTTGCGGATTTACAAGATCTTCTCTTGTCCAGAAACATAGAAGGTATTTCAATTTAATAATTCGAGAGAATTGTTTTGCATACTTTACGCGGACGACCTAGTAATCTTAGCCAGAAGTTGGAAAGACGCTCAGCATAAGTTAAATATATTGCAGGAATACTGTGATAAAATGGCCTTACTGTGAATGCAGAAAAAACTGTAGTCGTTCTATTCTGTAAAGGCGGCCGCCCGAGCTAAGGTGAGCAACTGAAATATAAAAATCTACCACTAAAAATAGATTTTTATATATTTACAATTCTTCTAATTCTTTTACATATTTAGGTGTTCCACTGTCTTCTTCTGGCAAGATTTACCAAGCAAGCAAACATTTTCTGGCAAAAGGATTCAGCAGTAAAGAATACTCTCATCAAAAGTAAATCTGACGATTGGGCCGCCAAAACGAAATTATTTGCTGCTAATTCCGAATCAATCCTTCTATACGCTTCAGAGATCTGGGCTCCGCCTTATGCAGACTTAGTTGAGAAGGCTCAACTTTCATTTTTTAAATCTATTCTTTTACTGCCTAGAAATACACCGAACTATTTTGTCAGACTCGAAACTGGCCAGGTACATATAAAATTAAAATATTTAAAAGAATGCTAAACTGGTGGCAAAAACTATTAAAAATGGGTTCGGACGAGCTTCCCAAAATTTGCTACATGAGGCAAAGGGAATTACTAGACATAATGGATATGCCTTACAATGGTGTCAGCGCCTGCGATCCTATTTGGCTATAGTAGGAGCTAAAGATATTTGGACTACAGAGAATTTAGGAGTAATTAAGGAGAACCATAAAAACTTGATAGAGAAAATGGAAAATCATCTATTTAGCAAAGATGTGGATGCCGCTATTTCTAGCACTTTCAACATATTTTACAGAACTTATAGTACATTAGACATTGGTGAAGGTTATATAAAAGCTAAGAATCATATCAGCAAAGTGAGGATAATGTCGCAGTTACGTTTTTCTGGGAAGTACACATCACTTAAGCTATGCTCAATACTCTTGTCACATTTCACCTTGACTCTGTCTGCCCGCTGTGTAAGGACGGCGATGATAATATTTTACATTTGCTGTTAACTTGTTCAGTCTTAAACCAATATAGATACAAATTTATTAATATCTACATCGGCCACTGTAACATCATCTCCGACAAAGTATTTAATTTATTAATGACGGTAGTGACAATGAGAAAATCATATCTTCCTATTTGTAACTAATTGTTTAAAATTCAGAAAAATTATTCTACATTAAAATCCAATCTTGCTCACCTTATCATTTTGTTTAAACAATATTCTTTATTGTACGAATATTAATTCTATGTTAGTTAAAAGAAGAAAAAAAAAAGTATTTTATTATTGTATTTTTGGTCATTGTAAAGCATAATTTGTACTTTTCATTTGCTCTCTATTAATTTATAATCTTTCTGATTAACATAATTATATAACTGTACCTATACTTGTCTAGTAAGGTCAACCCTTGCTATGAGATTGTATCTCTATGAGCAATAAAATTTCATTTCATTTCATATTTAGTATAGTGTGTGTTGCATTTACGTCCAACAGATGGCGCTTTTTTTATAAAAAAAAAAAAATACAAAAGTTAACTGTGGCAACATAAATTTGGTGACAGCACAGTTTAATCATTTATATCACAGTATTTTATACATACATAATATATATAAATCATAGTCTTGTATAATCACCACAAAAATCTTTTAACTGTCAATCCTCCAATTAGTACTGTCAAGAAGAAACTGGAGGTAACACATAAAATCCTCTGATATGGACGACATTCTTTTCTTGCTTTATTCTCATCAAGTAAATCAAGCATTATGCTGTAGTCATTCTCTACTATATGTAATCCTTGATCAATTAGTTTCAAAAAATGTAGAGAAGCGCTGGTGGCTGTATGCCCCAGCTCCAGAAATGGATCAGACAACTTATGGGAAATATAGTCCATCTTTTTCTCATTAATGTGTCTTTTCATCTTTATTAAATCTGTATGAGCGAATAGAATAATTGATGTTGTATTGTCAACGATCTTCTCGATGTCAAATGCTGGTGAAACAGTAAAGTGACTATTTGGTCCTTGCATCACCTCCGTGCACCTTAATTCTTTCTGCCTCATCTGTTATGCCTATTATATCAAATTTTCTGCAGACAATTCAATAAGTGTATTAAAATCTATTTTTCTTTGTTTAAAATAATGATAATAATTGGGATTCAGTTCAGCAGCTAGAAGTAACTGCTTAATGGCACGTTCTTGGTGGTCCACTTTGCTCTTTACTTTCTTCTTGCGATCTCGTTGCATTTTGATTTTATCCAAACCAAAAAAACACGTAAATTCTGAAAAAGCACTTTTTAACAAATATATCCGTTAGCGTACTTCAGTTTAAAACTAGTTTTAAATTTTGGAAATAAACAATAAAAGTGTAGATACTCTTCTGAAAGATACTGCAAGAATTGTACTATATTGCTAAAGAAAGATGCATTAAAATATAAAATTACTAAGCTATACAGAAGTTGGCTAAGATAATGGATTATTCAGAAAAACAATATCCAATTTTTTTTTATACGTACTACTCAGAGCAAGTAGGTATATGTTATTATATGAGAAATATACGGGTAATACTGAAAGCAGCGTAAGCAGAAGAGAGCTCAGAAATGCGCTGTTGAAATAGATAATAAGTAAGTTTAATCACGCTTTTATCACAAAAATAAAGCCTTGAGGGGATAGAGTATGGGAGAAATAGCCTACGCAAACTGAAACAAATACTTAGAAATTGAACGTGCAAACAATGTAATGATCTGACGATAAAAAAAATTATATTTCTATGAATTATATACTCAGTTTTCTTAATTAGTCAAAAAGAAGGATATATTTAAAAAAAACTATTTCATTGGATTAAATATTCACAAAATCTTGTGTAAACACTCACATGAATGTAGCAGTGATGTAACGCATAGATGGTGAAGCCGTGCAATATGTTGAGATGACATTAGAGTACAACCAAATATATTTAAAAACAATTTTCCTGAAAAGACTGTTACAAACATAAGTTTTAGTCCTAATATATAACTACTACACTACATCATGCTAAAGAAAAAATCGAAGAAGCTATTATCGATTGTCACATTTTGATCTAAATCCATCGTGTCGATACGCTGGTGATTCCCGCGATTATTCATTTGGATTAACGCTGATCACAAATACACTCAAAGATAAATAGACCGTTTTCATAGATAAATCATCTTATTCGTCCACAAACAAGGGATCTATGTCTAACTCATTTTCAAATAAATTTTGACTAAATTACAATAAAGAAACTTGGTGGAACTTGCTACCGAATTGTTTTTTTCGTGGGAAACATTTTCAATCCAATGAAGAAGTTAAAAATCAGTTGCAAAAGTGGCTTCGAGATCAACCCAAAGAATTTTATGCCAGAGGCATACACAAATTAGAAGAACGATGGAACAAGTGTATAAATGTTGCTGAGGCCTATGTTGAAAAGTAGCCGAAGTTTTGTATTGATTAAACAAATTGTTTTGAGCTACAGCGATTTGTCTCGTTATTTATTGAATGACCTTCGTATTTCAATCGTTATATCCTCCATATTCTGCAATTAATAACAAAAAAAAAAACAAAATCTGAAATTTTGAGACTGCAATTAAATATACTGTCACCATTTTAGAAGTTATATCAGATGTATGTATATACTGAAATTAGTAATTTCAGAATCTTCTATAAGGAATAATAATATTTGTTGTGCTTGGTTCCGCAGAGCTGGAAAATATCTCTGATAACAATATTGTCACTTCACATAGAAAATTGTAAATAACAACTGTCAACGTTCATTCCTCTCTTACCCTAAGAGCTCCGGAAGAAGGGCACCAATGGTACCCGCAACGTAAAGCAACAAAGAATTCTTTTTTCTTTGAAAAGCCTGTGACCATTCACCATATAACCTATTATTTTATTTTTTACATTTCACAGTAAGTGCTATGATCTGGCGGCCATTTCAGGAAAATTAATTTTTTTATGTTTTATTGCTTTCTGTTTCGGTTTTTTATTTCAATTATTATTTTTTTCTAAATGATAGAAGTCCCAGATTTTTATGAAATTGTTTTATTTTGCGACTTTTTTAATTTTCTGTTTAGGACTTTTAAGCAGTTTTGTTAATAAATTTCTTATTAGTTTTGTATGCTGTTATTTTGATGTGTTGTTCAGTCAGAAAATCTCTGGTTTTTTAGTATATCAAACATTTGGGAATTATAATAATTGAAAACAAAAATTATATTGAATTGTTTATTGTTATGTTTAGTAGCATAATTTATTTTATAAATAAGGAACATTACCAATTCTACAGATGTCTTTTACTTTTCTATGCTTATATTTTATTGTCAGATTATTTTGTATAAACTTACAAGAATTGTTATTCCTATTTTCTTTGGAAATTGTCAATATACTGTTCTAAACAATGAAGAAGAAAAATACCTTTATTTGACCGGCAGTTTATTTCTGCCTTACAAAATAAATAAATATAAAAGTGCATTTAAATAAATAGTGGTTATTAAGACTAGCAGGACGTCCGGGGAAGATATCGGACTGTTTTCTGTGCGAAATATTTGCACTTTATAGAGCGCACAAATAATGGCAAGCGATAAGAATAACGTACGTGAAATTAAAATACGACAATAATAAGGAGTGAATACTAAGTCACAAATAAGCTTAGTGTTGTTTCACATATAAACGTTTGAAAATTTTCGTCATTACTTGCCGCATCTTCACTGTTTCTCGTGGTCAGAAGGAAAAATAAAGTAAAAAGTTAGAGAATATATTATATAAATAATGATAATTTATTATCCATTCTTCTTCGGTTGAACAAGTGCTTTACTATTGAATGAATAATCAGTTTTATCTTTATTTTTAAAAACGAAATGTGGATTTAAATGATGATGTGGATGTTGTTGTTGAGCTGTTTGATAGGCTTGGTGGAATGCTTGAATACGATCTCTTGCACTTTGTACTAAGTTGTGTACAGCGTTTAGTGTTTGTATTGGAACCTGAAATTTATAGATTATACCACTTATATATTCAACAAAACTTCGGCAATGTAAATCCAGAAATTTATTAAACAGATAATCAATCAGAAAGTTAATTTACATATAGACTCGTACATTTCCCATGACCATTTTTTTATTAAGTTAGTATTGTTTGGAGTTAGATTTAAAGAAAAAATTAATTAAAGCTTTTTATTAACAAATAAGCAGAAATGTACATAAGGTGCAATTCCATGCAAAAAAACTATGTACATAAATAATTATTTAAAAAATATTTATTTCTGTATTATTTAGCATTTGATTTACGTTGCAAGAAAATTTAAAACAAATGTCTAAAGTTTTCTTTAAAAATATTTTCATTAAATTTCCACTTTCGTTTAAAGAATAATATTATTATAGTTTTCAATCAGAACATAAACTTCTAAGCAAACTTATACACTTAAAATTGGCTTTATTACACAATACTATATAAAAATTTATACAGGATTTTAAGAAGTCAAATTTCTAAACATCATTTCAACATTCTAGAGAATTAATTAATTTATAAAAAAATTTTAAGGGATATAAAGTAATTTTTTTCTTTTATCTTTGATTTTATCTGTCGTAGCATGATTAATTTTATTGGTTCTGATCGGTTTCAGATTCATCTATCAATTTCCCCGGGAAAATGTTTCAAATAAAAGTGATAGGTATTTGTGTGTATATAGATAGTATGCGATGTTTAAAGAAAATCGTTGGAGATATTTTCGTGGAAATCACGAAAAATTAATAAAAACCATTCAGTAAAGTCGTTACTTGAAATCTTCGTGGCTGATGCTGTCGTAGTACTTAAAGGAATACCAAATTCCTGCGATTTTTCATTTTTGAGATATTCTCTAAAACACATATATACGCAGAGAAAGATCATTCGCTAAAAACATTGTCTTCGTAATAAGAGAACCCTAAAACACGTATTTTTTTGAAAACTCAGTTTTGGAAATTTGGCACGATCCTAATAAGTACTTCCTCTTACTTATTATATAGTAATCAAAGCTATTGCCTTAGAGATCATAGCGTTGTGGTATCCTGAAGATGAGTGGCTGCACGTCTACATAGACGGCTCAGCACTCAATGCCATTGAGGAACTGGAGTTTACTCTCCTCTCTTCACAATTTCAGCTCATGCCGGGAAGCTTTCGTAAAATTTTGATGGGAGAGCTGAAGACAATACAGCAGGCTTTTCAAGAAATTGATACCAGGGAAGTAGCGAGGGCACTCCTATTCATAGACTCGCAAGCGGCTATTTCAGCCAAAAATTAGTCATTCCCCCACAATGCGCTAAAATGCCGCTCGTTAATAAATGCAATAATATGCAAAGAGACGATGATGATCCTACAATGGATCCCAAGCCACTGCGCCCTGCGCGGTAACGAAGAGGCGGACAGGCTGGCTAAAGAAGGCTCCTAGATAACATCCGCGGATTTTGGAGGTGCAAAAAGATTTATAAGGTCGCACTCCTAGGAAAAATAAAGGCCTAGAGAAAGCATAATTAGTCATGCCCCACCGATTCTTTTAGTGTGCCACTCGTTTATAAATGCAATCATTCGCAAAGGGACGATGGTGATCCTACAATGGATCCCGAGCCACTACGGCCTTCTATCATTCTTAGCGAGCGTAATAAACTGCTACCGTCGCATCTCCCAAGAAACGTTTTTGTAGCGTGCTTCCATCTTATAACCGGACATGATTATTTGAACCTGGACTTGTTTAAGATCGGTGTGGCGTAGCATCCACAGTGTGTGTTGTGTAACGATGATATGGAGATGTCTAGTGCTCAAATCGAAATTCGTCCTGTTATGAATACCGTTCGCTCCGGGAGCAAGTTTTTGGACGACTGCTCAAGACAAGCAGCTATATATTGGGCCGATGCTGCCAACGCGCCGGCGTAGGAAAGAAACAACTTATTAAATAGTAAGACATAGATAAATATACTTTTTATTTAATTCGAGCAATATTTAATGTAAATGATTTAAATTAAATTGTCAACCATGGCTAAATGATATAGTGTATTCCTGCTTAATGTGTAATTAAAATGAAGATGATAATATGTTGCACACAATCACCCTTTCGAAGTACAAAGGGATCACCCTCTCTAAAGCTCCTCTGAGTCCCTTACAGCTGTACCACAGCTAATAAACAATAACAAGTCGGTTATAGAACAAGTCCCACTACAAGTGGTTTAAAAAAAAAAAAGGCAAATCTTCTGGATGAACGAGTTATCATGTGGTAAAACTGTAAGGATTAGAATAAATTGTATAATTTTCTAAAAAGGGTTTTAAATTACAGACAGTTTTTAGCTTCAGAATTCAACTATAATTAAGATGTATAGGTATATCTTTTTCAGTATTAAATGAGTTTATTTTTAGTTTACCTTTTTTCTTCTTTACTGTTAATTAAAACTTAAAAAGTAATCTGAAGAAATTAAACTCTTTTCTATCTATTTGATGTTAAGTAAATTAATGCCTATTATTTCAGGCGAGCTTAACGTTCAACACTACTGAATCAGTTCATTCCGATAATGTAGATTACTTCACGTATATATATATTAAAGGGTTTGTTATTCTTCTTCTGGGAGAAGGGATCACCCTTTACAAAGCTCCTCTGAGTCCTTATAGCTATACCAAAGAAAAATAATCACCAGTCGGATCTAAAACAAATATCCAGAACCGGGGTAATCCAAATAGTATTCAAAACATCGTCCGAAGAAATCAATCTCTACTTAGCTTAACATTGTTCTATAATACATCATATAGTATGAAGAGTAGAATGTTTAGTAAAGTCTAAATTACTAATGTTACTAATTACTAAAATTTCCTACTGGGTGTGATTAATTTGGTAATAAATCAGTGGAAAAAATGGAACGCATCAGTCTGTCCAGACTACCAGGAACTAAAAAAAAATTACAGACGAAATCTTATGAATCTAATTAGAGTTCTTCTGACTGCAAATCTTGTAAACGAATTAGGGAAATTTTGAGGATTGATGAGAATATTGGATGACTGAGCTTGCTGCGAAGCTTGTATTCTTTGTCTGGTAGTTTGCAGGAGATCATGCACTGAATTTAACGTCCGTATTGGGACCTAAATTAAAAAAAAAATAAGAAATAAAAAAAATATTAAAAATTTATGATCTAAAAATGTGTATATAAACATTACATTTGTTACAAAACACATATGTATATACAAACGATAAAATTTCTTTAAAGTATACCTACACTCGTCTTAAAAACTGGATACCTCTTCTTGTTGTCTGTAGCATTCTGTGAACTCGATTTAATATGCGTATTGGAACCTGATAAAATATTAATATTCACTTTGCTGATGAAGCCACTCGATTAATTTCATGAAGATTTTTCAGTGGTTGATTAAATCTGGCTTATTTTTGTATTAATTGACCTTTAAGTGCAAATAGGAATCAAGTTTGTGCAATGATTACAATTTAAACAATTTTGTGCAATTATTAAAATTTAAACAATTTCGGACAATATATATACTTTTTTGTGTGTGATTATTTTGAATAAGGAATTACCCTCGGTTATACACCTTCACCATAACAATATTGTGCAAAGCATACAATGTGGGCTTTTTAATAGTAGACAAGCTTTAAAAAAAACCAGTGGGTCAAGTTATTACGTCATCAAAGTGTTAATATAAAAGAGAATATTACTTATTTTACTTTCTAAGTTACCTGAAACGCTTGGGTCAGTAATTCCCCATTTGCAACTGGAGGTGCTTGCCTTTTAATTCTGCTATTGCTGGCGTCAACATCGCCCACCAACTATGATGCAATGTAAATAAGAAATGAAATTTAAATAGCAAAGATCATATGTGAAACGGGAGAAATATAAACGCTCCAATGTAATTATGGCAATTAAAAATGAATTCTAAAAAACAAACTTTCTAGTAAAAACTAATAATTGTATAATAATGGAGATTTTAACTGAGGTTATGCTCTTAAAGAAATTTTATTATTTGTTCTAATTGCTGCAAACAGAAAAATCGCTTTTGGGTCAGATTTTTTATAATGACGTTTATCAGAAATTTAAGTTTAATAGACCTTTCTATTCGGAGATAATTTTAAAGACTTGTCTTTGATTTGTTCATGTTCGATTGCAACAATAGTGTAATTCATTAAATATGTTTTTTATCTGTTTTCTTGTTTGTCTAATTTTCACATTTATTAGATAATTAGTCAGATATACAGCTGAAGATTTGCTACATAATACGCTTTTGTAATTACTGGCAAGTAACAACTTGATTAACCTTTAACCTGTCACAGATGTTAGAGAAAGAAAAATCCAGAAACATCACTTCCTTTAATTTGTAACGTTTCTCACGAAAATTGTTTTAGTGATTTCAGGAGTATACTAAAGATTATTGTTACAAAATTATATTTGTATACAAAGTATATATTTAACCTAAAACCATAAAATCTGTGATGACATGTAAATCGCTCACTAAATTGCAATTTATATGATAATTGAAATTATTCTACGGAAATTGCAGCTTTTGATATTGAAGTCATCTTATAAACAAAAAGAATTATTTTTTTATTATTAAAATATAACCTATTTAGGTATAACTCAAATTTAATTTCCTAGTCTGATAATCGAAATAAAGTTTACATATGTAATTAGTTATAAAAAAAAGTATTATTCTGAAGACTATATTTTAACACTTTATTATATAATATTGTTTCCCTGATTTATAGAAAGAGATTTATAACTTCTATCTTTCAAAATGATTACGATTCAAGAATACGCTAATGACTATCAATTACAAAAACGTATTACGAGATGTGCTATTTAACTGTTCAAATTTGCCGGTTTTACTGCATGTATTACATAAGTGAAAAGTATTTTGTTCTATTCATCAATTCTGCAATTAAATGTTAATATAGCTGACGTCACAATTCTGGGAAAATATATAAGTATTTTACAGAACCGTACAAAGTGTAATGTATACCAATACATGTTTTCCGATTAAAGTTATAATTGTGGACATTCACCTTAAGTGATGTATTTACATTTATGAGGCTTTTTTTTTTTCATGTTAATTGCATTTACCTCAAATAATTAATAATTTATAATTTTTTTTTCATGGTAATAATTTAATTTGAACTATGGTACAAATAACAATAAACTATTGAAAATTCAGAATGAAAGATATACTGCCGCATTTTAGGTTTTGTCCACACTTGGATACAAAGTCGAGCGATTTCTGTATATGGATAATGTCTAGATACAATCGAGCGATTGTCTAAAGACAATCGAGAGACAAATTCATGTCTGTAGACACGTTTTTGGAACAGAATATTGGTCTCTAATTTGAAATGGGAGACATGAGAAATCCACAATCTACATAAATAAATATAATAAGTGAATATGATGATGTGTGATGATGAATGACATGATTAGCTGGAGGAGAGAAGCTACCCAGCGGTAACACTCTCACAGGAATTACTTCCTATTGCTGGAGGGATCACGGAGCCAACAGCGACTCAGTCGACGGGGTGGATTATCTGGTCTAGTTGTGGAAGCGAGATTTCGAACAAGAGGATTAGAGTTGAAGGCAAGATAATCATAGAATTCCGTTTGTTAAGTTCCAGTCTTTTCAGTTTCGTATGTGGATTCCATGTTATTCTTTTGTCGATGAACATCCCAAGGTAGCCGAACTAAGTTCGCAGGGGAGAGAGGTATTGAATTGAAGGTTTCTGAAGGACAGGAGGCACGACGCAGAGTGAAGGTGATTTGTTGACATTTTTGAGGGTTGAATTTAATCCGCCATTTTTTGGCCCAAGATTCTATTTTAATTAAATGATTCTGTAATAGTGTAGAGGCACTTATGGGATCAGAGCTAGATGCAAGGATGGCGGTGTCATCAGTATAAGTGCAAAGAAGAATGTTTGTATAGGTTGGTAGATCTGAAGTGAATACAGCATATAAATGCGGGCAAAGTATACGACCCTGAGGAACTCCGGCCCGGCTAGCGAGCAGTCAGAGGTAGCAGATGATACGCAACTAATCTGAAACTAGCGGGCAGATAGATAAGACTTGATGATTAAATAATAGGTTGATGGTAGGCATTTCTTTAGCTTCCACAGTAATCCTAAAAGCCATATCCGATCGAAGGCCTGAGCCACGTCGAGGAAGGCACCACAGCAGCACGTTTCCGCTTAAGTATCGAAGCAATGATGTCCACTACTGTATGGAACTGATGAATGTGCTACGATGTTGACGAAAGCCAAACTGATTTAATGGAATTATTTGTTCAGTTTCCAGAATGGGGTAAAGCCGTTTCAATCACTATTTCTCCAGTATTTTTCTTAAAATAGGTAACAAACTTATGGGCCTGTATGAGGATGGAAGGTGAGAAGATTTATTAGGTTTTAGCATTATTTTTAATCGTAGCGAATTTCCATAATAGAGGAAAATATTTGGTTCTGAGAACTGAATTATAAATGTAGGGTAGCAAAACTATGGCTTTTTTTGGAAGATGACGAATAATTTGCAGTTCTTTGTGGCATCCTTTCCAGCTGGCCAGATGATCTTCTAAGCAGAGACCGCACATTGGAGGTTTTTCAAGTGATTTACTGCATTGGGATGATGGATGCTAACCAGCACACTTTACACTCTGGGAGCCTGATTAACAAAGCCTTAAGAGAATATACCTTTATAAAAGTGTTTTCCTTATTATAAATCTACTAAAACATCTTTTCAAGATAATTTTTTATTTTATTTGAAATCAGTTTGTCATTCAGTTCAACCATAAGTGCAATTTTTGTTTGAACTCATTTACGTAGGATTTAAAATTTATAAAAACATAAATTAGTTTTCGTAAAGAAAATAATTTATTTGCTGGATCTAAGGCAATATAACTGTAGAATTTATTTGTAATTTCTTTCATTCTAATCTTCAGAAACATCATCATTTTAATAAATCCTATATTTGATAACATCAGATAATGGATACGTTTGTGAATTCTCAACGAAACTGGAGTAAATTTAATTGTCGCTAAACCAGTAATTGCTCTTAAGCTGACCAACTGGTTTTGAATGCATAGATACAAATGTACTTTTGGCATCTAAAACAGTTTAAAATAAAATGTTCAGTTCTAATGTGGACTAATTACATGTGAATACGATATCCATCATAATAAATTGTAATATAATCATTCGATTTTTTTTTTTTCAAAAATTAGGAACCGAATATATTATTTACAAATTAACCTTTGTCAAATTTATCGCTACCATTTTTTAATTTACATTTACAGTAAAATTTTTTTCATAATTACGTAAATTATAAATGTACAATTTATTAAGGTAATTAGCATCTTATATTCTTTTCTTGTGCACTCTGAAGCTTATTAGAGGGTCCTCCCCTCCAAAAAAAAAATCTCTAGCCAAACAATGTCGTAAATGTTTCGAATAAATTTCTTAGCACAGTAGCAGCGGTTAAATTAATACCATATGAATTAAAACTTCCGGTTATTAACTTTTCATAATATGTATTAATTTTAAGATTACAAAATTGTACAAATTTTTCGAAAACACGACCAAGATATTTCGGTTTGCCGCCCAAGATATTTCAGGAAAGTTCTATTTAAAAAAACAAAGTAAAAACTAAAAAATATTGATACTTCTTAAAAGCCTAAGTTTTTACATATAATCTCTCAAATTATAGGAATTTAGACTGAATTATAAAATACTAGGGATTTAGGTAACTAGGAAATTAGAATTATAGAATTATGTAGCTGTCAATATTACATTATTCTCGAAGTTTTCTTAATTTCGTGAATTTTTTAAACAATTCAATATATATATAAAAAAAAACATTAAATAATCAAACGAGCTCAGAAATGTTAAAAAGAATTTTATTATTTCATTTAAATTGCTAATAGTTTTCGAGAATTGGAAATTATTCTAGTCTAAGTTTAAAAAATTGGCTTTTATTAATTATCTCAGTGTGAAGTTCAACCGACAATAATTTAAACAATATAAAATATAATTTACTCACCAATATAATCAGGAAGAAAAGAAAAGATATATAAACAAATTTCATTATATGATTTAGAGAAGATGTTGCTCTTGCTGTTAGATAACTCCGTCGCCAAACTGACTGAAGACAAATTACAAAAAAAGGAAAGAAGTTCAAAGATATAAACCAATATTATGATCTCCTTTTACTTCAATATATATCTTATATAAGTTTTAACATGGACGATGGGAAAAGATATTAAAGTGGTAACGTTTGTAGGTAGGGGGAAAAAAAAGATGTTGCAATAATATTTTTGACCTTTTTTTTTTAAAAAAAAATTTGTTTATTTTAATTTACATAAAATATATCATTTATTTAATCTGAAAGATCACAATGTAAATATAGATATATAAAATTAATAAAAATAATCATTTCTATGTTTTTTCCTCTCTCTATATTTTTTACCTAATTAACAGTAAACCTGAGATTTATTTTTTTGTAATTGCATACAACGTTAATAGTTATTTAAACGAATAAGGCATTTAATTATTTTTTTTTTTTTTACAATAAATTCAAATATCACAATATATAACGAAATTAGAACTTAACACTAATTTATTAAATTTCAAATGCATTTACTAAAGAAATAAGTAAGCAATAATAGACTGTAATAATTAGATTTTGAGTGAAAAAAAGGTTCAATGGAAAGTGATCGTGGAAAATGAGATTTCCTCTTTTTCATTAAAAAGAAAAAAAAATAATATCACAATGTAGAACCTGTATTTTTTTTAACAAGTCATTTTGTGGGAGAGAATCTAAAGACAAAATGTATTGTGAATCTAAAATAGTTTTATTTATTGTGGAGCAATTGTAAAGTTGTTTTGTTAGTTCGCTCTATGTTGTGTATTTTAGTATTAGTTAAAGTTCATACTTTTGTTCATACAGTATGTGTGTGTCTTGTATTACAATGAGAATTCCTTAACCGGAGTTGATTTCTTTCTTCAGGAATCCTGGCGTTCGTGCGATATTTCAACCTATAACCCTAAAACAAAAACTTTTACACTCACTAACAAATCTATTCATTCTGCTTGCAGTAGCAGTAGTTGATATATGTAACTACTTGACTTTCCACAGGCAAACTCTTTACCTCCCTTTCCACATTTTTACTATATTTTGATCATACTTTACAGCAACTGTATACATAACAAAGATTTTTTTAAAACAGAGAAATGGCTTTTGCCTCCGCTCGTATTCCTCGAACTAAATATATACATAGTTTATGGACAGTATGACTGTCAAGTATATCTGTTTGGTTTTGCGTTTAATGTATCCGTTGGGATAGGTCATGTACGTTCTTATGGAAATATAATGCATGTTAATTTTCTGTTTTATGTTCAAATGTCTTCTTTTTTTGTGTACAGATAAACATTTTTTTGTTACAATCAATTTTAACTATTTCCTTTCATGACGATTAATTACAATTTATTTACTAGTTACTTATAAATGTACTTGAAGGAGAAGGTTAATGGAACAACTACTTCCTCAACAAGAATCTTGGCATTCCCTGGGGATATCCAAGCAACACAACATTACAATCAACAACATTTCTATTGATGTACGCATTAACCTGCAATTAGCGTATCCATAATAAACACATCAAGGAGGTAGTGACATTAGATTTTCCAGATTGCACAGGAATTGGCTTTGTAACTATCCCTCGAACCATTTCCATCTTAAAATTAGTTTGGACAAATTCTACAAATCTCAGCTTTTGCATATAACTGAAATGTTTGAGTAGGATTTCTTTAAATTTTTACAAGATCGTAACTTGTAATAAGCTTCAAAATCAGATATGAAATGTAAGCCTGACGAGGAAGGAGAAGCAACCTTAAAAAAAAGTTTATAAACAAAGGGATAAATCAAGCCAGGATGGGAATTTATAGGCTCCTTCAGAGGCTGGTCGAGGAAATTAAGGCCACATATGTACTTGGTATGGCAACAGATAGAATGATTCCCAGGTTCAATTTCCACAGAGATTTCCACTCTGCAATACCGACCAGAAACGATGGGAAGTAGCCATCCACTGTTCGGTAACTCGGTCTGGTATACGGATGGCTCTAAGACCCAAACTGGAGTCTACGGGGTAGGCTTAAAGTTAAAATTGAGGCATTTGAGAGAATACGCCACTGTCTTTCAGGGCGAAGTGGTGGGCTTATAGCTCCATGCTAAGGAGATGGTTCTAAGGCAAGGACTTGTGGGGAGGAAAATGGCCATATACTCCGATAGCCAGGCTGCCTTGAAGGCACTTTCCTCTCACTAAATAGACTCGCGACGGTGTGGACTACCTAACGGCCCTAACCGATGTGGGAGCTCAGAATAAGCAGACACTCGCTTGGGTGCCGGGACATGCAGAGTTTTTGGGCAACGAGAAAGTGGAAGCCCTAGCGAGGGAGGGCTCGAAGAACATTTTTATAGGTCCCGAATTTTTCTGGGTTTGTCTCAGCCTGACCCAAACTTCTGTCAAAGGTTCGATAGAAAAACAACGTCTGCAGTGGTGGGAGAGTACACCAGGACAGAGGCAGGCAAAACTCTTCATTAAGAAATACTTTCCTATATTTACCAGAGACTTACTAAACCATTGTTGGAAGGATATAAAGATAATAGTGGGTTTATTAATGGGCATTGTAGGCTGAATACACACTTTTGCCAGCTACTACTTGCAGACAACGCGATGTGCCAATTGTGTAACGCCGAGTAAGAAACTTCAGCACATATTTTTCTGAGTGTGCCGGCCTGATGAGGAAAAGATACCTTCAACTGGCGAAGCTGGAGACGTGCTATAACCATTGAGGATCCATAATATACCTCCTAGTATAGGTCGCGGTGGAATGATGCCAGCCACCTCTTTTTCAATCTAAGGGATAAATCAGATGTGATAATAAACTTAATCTGCTTCGTGAAGCCGCAAAAGTTCTAACCACTGGAGCGACTATTAATTCAGACATAATCTATTTGTAATACTCTTATTTTGAACAAAATTTCCAAATCTACTGCATACCAGACCATCCTACATGTACAGACTGTGATAGTACAAGTCCATGTGATGCATATGTAATAATTGCACAGTTATAGAACATAATATTATTTCATATAATTTAATGATGCAATTTCATCGTCGCTAATAACCGCTGCACTTGAAGCGACGCTAAATAAAAACTCTATTAAAAAATACAAGCTAAAATTGCATTATTATAAAATTTATAAATTTCCTTGTATCTTATATAAAATAAAGGTCTCATTATTATAGGACAATATAGTATCAATTCAACTTAGCTACCTAAATTATACAAGTTATATTAATAAAAGTTAAAGTATTAATGGAATGATATATCTTACATTAAAAATAATGTCTCAAGACTCTCTGTCTATAATAACAAGGAAACAATTGATAAAAGGTTATAAGTTTCATCATTAACACACATTTACTTGATATAGTTAAAATTAATCTAATAATACGTACTTATTATATAATAAAATATTTTTTTAACTTCAGTCATTTATCATTGCACTAATTAATTATAATGGACGGATGGGTTACAAACATAGTATTTTATCTTTTAAATTATGAGCTTATTTTTGCAATGACCCAGTAGATGGGTATCAACAGTTCAAATAATGTCTTATGAAAAATCTTCATTTTGCAAAACATTGCAAATCTTCGCTAACCCTTCACTAAAAAACAGTGAAGTAACAAACTCATTAAAATAAGTATCAATATTTATTGTTTTATTTAACAGGCAGGCATTCTATTGGTTGCCACAAAGTCTCTATCATACTAGACTATGATTTAACACCGTATTTGATAATTTCATTACGCAAAGCATTCAATGTAGACTGATCTTTTCTCATTTCATCCACTTCATTATTTATTTCTTCAACTAAACTGAAAAAAAGAAGAAGAAAAAACTATAATTTAAATGAATTATAGTTTCAGAAATGAAATGGATAATTGAATATAATAAACATTTCCGAAATTTATTATTAATATTATTATTATTATAGAACTTCTATTAAGTTTACAATGGCTCACACACAAAAATAGACTCCATAAAACAATCAACCCTTAAAAATTTTCCATGCATTAATAGTTCAAATTGGATTACAATCCATAAATTAGTTGTTATAAAGAACATGCTGGAACCAACCTAAAATAGTTAATCTATTAATAAATTTTAAATTTTCATACGTAAATTTATTGACATATGATTATCTATTGTAACATATATATATATGAATGATATAACATATATACGTATGAATGATGAGTAATCAAGAATCTTTTTTTTAAATGTTTAATAATGTACTGAGATACACATTACCTTAATTTTGACATAATAAATGAATACATATCGTATCTGGTTTTTTATCCGTGGTAGCATGTATATTTCTCTTATTCCTGACCGGCTTCCGATATTCATCCATCGTCAGAATAAATTTATCAAATTCGTAGTAGTTGATTATTTTTTTACAAGTTTTTATTTTTCAGTAAGCATTTCTTCAAAATTTATCTATTCTTATTTACATAGTGTACTCTTGAACTTTATTATCGCCCCCTAATGAAAACGACTTGATAAAACACTTAACAGCACTTTTAAAATTTTATTTAGCTATAAAGTATTTTCAGAACACCTATTTATTATTCACCATTTTCTAATGTATAATCATAATTTATAATAATTCCATTTTGTTATTAAATACACGCATACATAGTAACAAAACCTTATAACCTCCCCCAAATACTATAAACCTAGTGTAATGTGTAACAGGAACATTCAGTTGAGTCAACTCTCTACATAAATTTGATAGCCTTACTCTGACGATGGGTGAAAATCCGAAACCAGACAGGAACAACAAAATATATGCTACGAATAGAAACAAATGACAGATGTTATCCAGCGTTAGGGACCCATCCACATTGGTTTATCGTATTACTTCATATTATTATGTTTATTATTCGTATTACTGTATCATTGTTATAGTAAACACATTCTTTTTACTGAACAGTTTTTTTTTTCAATTCTCACGATTTTCTCCATAAAAACACCGATGAATTTCATTAAATTTGGTAAACTAACTATAAAATTTGACAATTACAATTTTGTAAATTGTGGTAAGAGAAAGTAAGGGTGGGGGGTTCACACCAGTTTCTTTTCATATAAAAATCATGTGAGTCTATTATTCCCAAATTATTCTTCTTTAGCACTAAGATAAGATTCTCCCTAATCTCAACTGCTGTGGCTTTAGCCCATCGTATATTGCCAAACAGAAACCGCATTAAATCTAACTAGATTCTGCTTCCATGGTTATTGGCGTCTCGGAACCACTGCCGGTCGCTAGAACTGGATGAAAAGCATTTTAACAATAGCCTTTTTTACATCTGTTCTTTTCATTTTCCTTCCTTATTAGAGGCAGAGATCCTGATGAAGATCCTACATTTTGTTTCAAGATTTGTTTAATGCTGAATTTGTGACAGTAAATAATTTAGACAGGTCATATTCTCTTCCGTTAATGTCTATTTTGTTCTTCTTGTTATTATATAGCCTACTATCTAGCTAGTTATTTGTTTAGAGGATATCAATAACATATATATAGATTTCTACAATTTCTTAGAACAGTTTTTTCCTTTAAGAAGGGAATAAAGCCGCAGACTAAACATTTTTTCTGGCAAATGCAGTTTACCCCACAACTTTCTCTTACTTCAGTTTTCAAAATTGTAATTGACAAAGTTTGTGGTTAGTATACCAAATATAATGAAATTCGTCGATGTTTTTATGGAGAAAATGGTAAAAACAAAAAAAAAAATTGTTCATGAAGAACGCTCTTCCGGATTATTAATTTTCTTCAAACTCGAACTTTTGACAATCTATTCATTTCTAATAAATTTTGTTTCTATGGTGGAATTGTTAATATAATCTACCCCTCCCCCCAAAATTCCTCTTAAATGAATTTACCCGGAGAAATGTTTCGAATAAAAGTTTTGGTTCCTCAGATGAATAGGCCTCATAGTCAATTTAAAGAAAATTGTTGCAGCCGATTTAGAGAAAATAGGAGATTTTCTTCAAACTCGGAATTTCAACAAATATTTAATTCTAATTAATATTATTTAGATGATAGAATTGGTAAAAAACTTAAATAGCACTTTAGAGGGAAATCTACCCCACCTCACTCTAAAAGTGCACTTAAATGAATTTTCCCGGAAAAATGTTTCAAATAAAAGTTGTAGCTCTTTGTATGTGTAGTTGAGTGCCAAGTTTAAAGAAAATCGTTTCTTTTTGAGAACATTCCAAAAAAAAAAAACCATTTAGTAAAGTGGTACTTCCGGTTGAGGAATTTTGACGGACAACTTACTGTCGGATCCCATGGTGATATTCCTAAACGGAATATCAAGTTTGAACTTTCTATCATTCGTTTCTGAGTTGTGCTGTTTACACACACACACACCATTTTCTAAAAACCACTCAAGGAAACTCAAAACGGACATTTCTAATGAAAACTCGATATCGAAAATTTGACACGATTACAATACTTCCTCTTACTAGGAGTAAGATAAAGTAAAAAGATACTTTATTTGGTTTACATAAAGCTAGCTCTGAATTAGTTATTGATTTTTTTTTTTTAGTGGGGTTGTTTTGCCATTATTTTTAAAAATATTTCTTCATGAAAGGATGGTAATCCTTGGTACTTGTAAACATCACAAAGTTTTTCCGCTTTAGTTTGCTTTGATCATCGATCGGTTTCGGGCGGCGTTCACTCATCCAACTTCAGGATGTCTTGATAAACAGTATGTTATCACAAAATTTCACTAAGCCATAGCAATTTATATGAAGTGTGTAAACAGATTATACCTTGTATGAGATATCACACAATTTATTTCAAGACATCCTGAAGTTGGGTAAAGCCCAAAACCAATCGATGAACGCAAAATAAAGCAGGGATAATAGAGAATAAAATCGCTGATGTTTTCGAGCACTGCGGATCCACCTTTCTGAAGGATAATGACAAAACTATCTCACAAATAAAAATCAACTAATGTTTTAATTACAGTACTGGCTTGAAGATGGGTGAACACAACCGAATGCTGGTCGATGTCCACAAAAGAGGCAGGAGTTAACACACAATCAGAATACACTTAAATCTCTGATATTTTTTAATCTTCCATAAAAAGCAAACTTTTATTAGAAATGAAGAAAAGTCTAAAATGTTATTTGGGGGGCGACAATTCTCATTAGGGATAATTATTTATTTTATATTATAAAGATGAAATATATTTTTATTTAGTTTTAACCCTTTTTTTTTACTTACAATTCAATAATTCTTCACCGTAATCTAATGAGATATATTTATTCTAGAATTCTAGTGTCTTTCACTGAACTGGCCTGCAAGGTAATTAATTAATGCAGTTTTCTAAATATTATTTACAGTTTGGCAACAAATGATTCCTTACGTTTTTATTTAAAATTTAGTGTAATGTGATGTGCACATTTATATATTGCTTGGGTTATCTCTGCAGATAATTCTGGTTTGCCAGAAGAATGTAGTAATATATGTGCAATCCGTAAATGTTTTTAAATACAACAATCTCAAAACAAATCCTATAGTTAAATTGTTTCTATTTATAAATTAGCTAAATCAAATTTCAACTTACCCAATTATTTGTAAGCCTTCTTTATCTTTTTTCAATCGCCACCTGTTTTCATCTTCTCTTTTTTCTCTCAATCTTTCGCATTCTTGTATAGTTATATTATATTGTTCTTTGAAATAATCTTTTTCTTGAATTGCTTGTAAAAGTTTTTGTTCTAGCAACTCCTAAACCATTAAATATTTGAATAATTTCGTTAATTTTTAGATACACTAATTAACATTAATTTTTAGATATGTTTAGTAGTTTAGTTCTCTCATCATTAAGATGAAAGTGTTTATTTAAAAAAAAAGAAAAGGATAACCAACTTTTGCTGCCAACATTTTTTTAGTTTCTTCTACAGATAATCTTGACTGTGTTTCTGATGCTATAATTTGCTGTAATCTTGCAATCTCAGACTCTTTCTCTTTTAACTTATTTTTAAATTCAATTTTTTCTAAATCCGAGCGTTTTATCTAAAAATATTTTAATGTACATAAAAAGATATGAAACAAGAGGGGCGCTTATTAAATTGCGATTTTAACAGCAATTAGTATATTTTTAAATTGTAATTTCTATAATAAACGAAAAATACCTTCTCTTCCATATCCCGTTGATGTTGTTTGGATGCTTTTCGTAATTCTCTAAATTTCATTGTATATCTCCTGTCTAATTCATTTTTTCCAATAAGCAACTTTAACAAATAAAAATCTGGCATCAAAATTCACGAGACTTTCTCTCATTGCAATTTACATACTTATAATTGATAAATTTGCTTCAAACTTGGAGTATTAACAAATAATGGATAGGTCAGAGAATCTGAGCAATATTAAAAGACGCTTTTGAGTGGCAAATAACCTCCCAGCTCCTCCAGAACACCTTACCGAGTGGGAGAGAAAGTTTAAAACTTTAAAATTGGTGGGCACTAATAAATGGAGAAAATCCTTCTTCAAAACCACGAAACACTTCAAAGAAAAGAATTTAAGTAACGTACCTACCAGCAAGCAATAATTATAAGAAAATATATGATAGATATGAAACTAAATCAAGTAATAACCAGACTAACTGACCCAATGCAGTCAGGAAAAGATGCATCCTGAATATAAACAGAAAATGTTAAACCTTGTGGAGATTTATAAGAAATGCAATTGATTATTCAATTGTTGTGGTGGTTGGTTCCTCAGAGCTGGAAAGCATCAGAGCAGGCTTCCTTGAAGCAGGCTACCACGGAAAATGTCTCTGATGATTATTCAATTATTGGCAAAAAATCTCATTAACCAGTATTATTACTGTTTGTGTAGGACGGGACTAAATTTTGCGTTCCAAAATCCTGTGAACCTATACAGCTATCAAAAGAAAAACAAAATAATCTGAGATTAGACCAACAATCCAGGATCAAAACCGTATCCGGTTAAGCGCAAATAGGCCCAATCAGACAGGATAACAATATTTAGAGGAAACAGTGCAAGTTTTTCAACTGACAGTCTCCTAAGAACAAATTAATGAATCTTATCTCCTCAAAACTAAACTTTCACCTCAAGAAAATAAATAGGTGATTTCTTTTTTATTTCACAGCCTAAAAAAGAACACGCTTGCCGTCCCTTTCCACAGAAGCAACAATGTCTTGTAAAGGATCCAAATAAGAGCCTCAGATAACCCCTAAAGACAAAGCTAGATTTTGCTACCAGGTATTTGGATGTTCAAACAGCATTTTCTACTGTTGACAATCGACTAATTGCATCCTTAAGGATATACGGACGCTATTGGGAATCAATAATGAAAGAAAAGGCGTCTAATTTAGCCAATTTAGCATCATTACCAGAGATTTTCATATGACATTCCTGCACTTTATGGGCGCCTCTCGAAGAGTAATCGCTCTCTAGCTTACTAGGACATTCTAGAAACAATTTGAAAGTGACGACACATAAATTCAATGCCCTCACATAATCTGGCTATCAGAGCAGATACAAATACTATCTGAATTTGAGCTCGATTTCATCCGTGCTGAAAGTACATAAACCTCAGAGAGGGAAAACTGTGGTGTATTTATCAAAAGGCATCTCACTCTCTCAAAATAGATCGCAGCGCCAGACCCTCCATCTGTCCTAGAATTGTCCATTTAACATCTAAAGTAATTCCCAGGTATTATTATACCGTTAATTAGCTTTCCTACACTTTCCTATTATTTTTATGATAAAAACAGTTTTTCACTTTGTAATTGTAACTCTAAAAGCATATTGTGATAAATAGTGAACAATCAAGATGCTTTCTTTCCCAGAAAGTTGTTTGTAGAGTTGTAATTGGCTTTCAGCCCTCAAAGACAGTTTTAGCTTGGAAAAAACCAGCCACGGGCATGTTCTAGAAAAGATGCAGCTAGGCAGAGCAAAATAAATGAAAATTATATTGAGCATGTTTGTACAATCTAGCATGTAGAAGATAAAATAGCCTACTAAACGTAAAAATCTTGAAGTCCCCTATTTTTAAAATATCAATATCTCTTTTTGTAAAAGAGAAACATGAATTATAAATAAATTATTACCTCTTGTTCTAATTTGTTTAAATTTTCTATTTTTATTTCTAATTCTAACAATACTTCTTCCAGCCTGCTCTTCAAAGACTGACAGTTCTCGAGACGTTCTGTCAATTCATTTTCCAACGATTGCTGCCTTTTGGTCCATTCTAATGATAGTTTACTTAGATGCTTCTCGGTTTTACGCTTAAGCTAAAATGAAAATGGAATTATTACATCACCTCTGAAGTATCTTGTACCTCTAAATTTTAAGTGCACTGTTAATGAATAAAACTAACCCAAATCAACTTACTAGAAGGACATACTTCAAACAACCTCAACTAACCTCAAATTTATACATCTCCTGCTGTTTTTCCTTCCAATCCTCCAGTTCTTCAATGTATTTCGTAGCTAACTCTTGAACATATATTTTTGGTAACGCATCTAAAATAAAAATAAGAATATTCTAAACAACTGCTAATATAAACACGTTCTAAAAGATTCATAAAAATTTATATATTACTAATTAAATGTTTTAAATGAGAGCCACTTAGTTGAGTGCAGGTTCTGCATGAGGTACACAGTAAGTAATCAATATCTGATAACCTCACATATTTCATTTTATATAAGTTGGCCAGAAATGTTTTGTAATAATACTAAACTATAAACAGCTGATTCAATGAATTGTTAAAAAGCACGGAAAAGTCATGCGAATGTTTTTCATCAATTGTTAAATAAATAAAAAACTGGTGAGAAAAATCGCAACCATAATATATTTAATACATTTCTCATTTTCCAATGGAGAATTTTCTTCAAACTTAAAACCTTTATAACGCATTTGATCTTCATTAATACTATAGACAGAAATAACACTTAAGGAAGAGTGACTTCTTGATTCCCCCAAAACAGTAGAATTTTCACAGAAAATGCTTTAAAAAGGGGGGAAAAAAGGAATGCTCTCCATAAAGTTGTTTTCGAGAAAAGAGCAACAAAAATGACATTCATTGATTAAAATAGTAAATTTGGTTGAACCTATTTTGATTTCACCAAAGAATTTTGGGGACATCAAGCAAAAAATCAATTTAAAACTTTCTACGATTTTTCCTTTTTTTGGATTATGCTCATCACAATCATATGCAAATATACACTTTCCTTTCTTAAAAAAAAAAAAAAAATCACTTATTCGATGGACATAAACCAAGTCGAAAATTAACATTCATAACTTTCTCTTAAAACAGTAAGAGAAAGTACACATAATCACCTTTGAATTACAAATGAATACACGCAGAGTTCTTGTATAAGCAGGAGTCCCTTCTTTGGTAACATATGTTTTTTTCCCCCAATTATACGAATCACAAATTTCTAGGTCTCACTAGATAATATTTGGTAATGAAAAATTTTCTGCGACTTGAAAAGTTGAATTGAAAACACCTAAAAGAAAAATTGACTACTTTATTATAGCAACATGTGATAAAAATCATCCTTACAGCTCAAGAATATGAATAATCTGGTCGTCAAATAAAGGATTTATTATGAAAAACCACTGAACTGTTTTCCGGTATACATAATGAAGTGGGAACAGACAGAATTCTAAAATGCTATAAAAAAAATATTAACGTGGTAATGAATTCACAAACCTACAACTAAAATCATGCGAAGCTTAAATAAGCTCCTTTATTTACTTCAAATATTATTCCCCATACCAGGGTCAACGCTGCATTCTAACCGATATCGCAATAAATTCATGGACATCTTAAATCATGCACAATTTCTTATATCCCGATACTAGGCGCCGTTGGCCCTAATATTACAACTAAAGAAAACCAGTGTGGATAAATAGCATGTTTTATCAGCTTCTAACCAACTAGAGTTCTCTAGAATAATATTATCATATAATGGTTCATGTGAGGTTACCTTTTGTCGGACTACATTCTGCACCTAGTTATCTTCATTTTAGAAATATGATAATTTTTAACAATATTAGTAAATTAGTAAAGGGCTCTTCTTTAGCGAACCTTACTAGATTTTTGTACATAAAAAGCCGTAAAAATTAATGTTCAAGTAAGAACTAAAGTCTAAGAAAAAGCTTCTTGAAATAGAATGACATACAAAGCAGTACACTGGGACTGTACAATTCTTTTTACTGACAAAATTATAAATAAGACAAACGAATACAACTTACTTCCAATGGTAGAAGAACATCCTACAGAAGATGGATTACAAGGATGAGGTGATCCCATTGAAGATGGATTACAGGGATGAGGTGAATTAAAATGCTGACAACTATTACCAACAATTCTGGCATCTTTTGGTATATTTATATTATCATTGGCATAGTCTTTCATTGTTTGATCTGGGAATTCTTCATCTTTCTAAACGAAAATAGAAATTAAAAAAAGTTTCAACAAGCTTTATTATTATTATTAATTATAATAATAGGGTTAAAAGTATTCATTTTAACATACATACAAATGTTCATGTTTGCACTTAAAATTCAAAGACAACTAACAAAGTCAATACAGTTAAACAATTTTTGTATAAAACATTCATATAACTTTCTCTAAACGCTTTTCTCAACAATTTCATCAAACGAATTTTCTCAACGGAATTAGTGTAGTCATTCATTATTAATAACTTGAAGAAAAAAAAAAAAATCACATCTCCCGAATGCCCGAATATTAATGTTCTAAGGAAAATGCTTCAAATGAAAGATGGGCACATAATGTGAAGAATGTACACTAAGTTTAAGAAAATAAAGCGACCGTTACCACCAAGCAACACAAAAAGCTAAAACATAAAAAATAAATATTCAGTGCACTTCGGAGCAATAGATTTTCTTCAAAATCGGTACTTTCGCAACACATCCGATTGTTCTCAAGTGTGATACATTACGATAAGTTGAACCATACATATACAGACAAATACTAAGAGCACTCCAGAACTTTCAGTTAAATACAAAAACTCTAGGATTCCCGAATGAGATCGGTCGATCCTCACTGTCAATTCTAGACTTGTACGGAAAATTTTGAAAAATATGTAGGTGGAAGTTTGCAGCAAAACTGCACAACCCGCTAGCGTTGAGTACTCTGCTGAGTAGAATTATTTGGTGCTTAAGAAATTAAATAATAATAATTATCATCATAATAAATAATAATAAAAGGGTGGGAGATTAGCTCAATGGGATAAACGCAGTAGTCTTGGAACATGATGGGCCCGAGTTCGAATTCAACTGTGCTTCCCTTAGATTTTCTTACCCTAGGAACACTACAACTCATTGTAAATTTAAATAATGATAATAACAAAGCCCTAAGGTTTAATAATGCCTAAAGTCAATAAAAATTAACAGAAAAGTGAATAATTCTATAATACCTTCAGCTTTAATTCGGCGGTACCATATGTTGCAGAAGTTAATTCAGGACTATTTTCAATGGATCTTTCCAAAATGGAGTGTTTTGGTGAAATATTTTCAGTCTCGCCTTTTTCTGTATCGTTTGGTAATTGAATTTCTGGTATTAACCCACAAGAAATACTAGGTTCTTTCTTTTGAGGATCCTGGCTAACTTCATCACTAATTTGATTTAATTTTTCTTCAATCTTTTGTAAAGAAAATGATGGCTGAGGCTGTACTGTTTGTAAAAATTATATTTCTATTGACAATGTTTAATGAAAAACTAGTACTAGGTGTACTAATAATTGAATATATATTACAATTAGGATTGAAATGCTAAATAAAATAAAAATTACTAAATTAATAGCAATGCATTGTATTTGTTAATACTTAATAGTTACCGATGGTTGCGGGTTGTTCATCATTACTTTGTTCATTAATTAACAAGTCAGTATCACCTTCTGTTTTAGATAACATGGGCACTAAAGTAACCTCGACTTTCAAAAATGGACTTAGACTATCAGTAATATGTGCATCCTTTCCATCGCTAGGTTTTAGTGTTATTTTTTCCTTACAAGAAGCAGTAAAATGTTCCCTCAGATCTGTTAGATCCTATAAGTAATAGATCATTTAAAGGAATAGCAGGGTAATAATAGTTTAATATTTGCAATTTACTATCTCAGCCGAGTCTTAACCCTTTTACTTAATAAATTACATAAGAAGCTAGTAGCTTTATAAAATGGAATAATTGACTAATATTAAAAGAATAATTTGAAGTTTAAATACTTACTTGCAGACCCATTGAACCTGAACCGATAAGTTTTTCACCACAAATTAAATAAAATGTAAGTAAAGGAAACTGCTTAAAATATGCTGCTAAAAATTGAATTTCTGATTTAATTTGTACTTTAAATTTCTCCTTATTTAAAAGTCCTTGAAAGCCATAGAATTCTTTAGACATCAATGACATGCCCATAATATGAAATTGTATTTTTAATGGTGTTCCAATATCATTAGGTGAAATGATCTAAAAAATAATATTTTAAAATCTAGAGTATTGTTTTGAATTGTAAATGTTTTATATTCTAATTCAACAGTATGTATTAGAAACATCTTTCCAAATGAGAAATAGGATTTCTTTAGCAGTGATGTTACATCTCTTCATAGATTTAGATCTTTCACTTCTGCCATACGGACAAAATTATATCAAGTTACATAGATAATCCAATTACTTTTGCATTTAAACGATTTAATTATCTTTGCTTCAAAAAGGCGTGCCTTGATAGCAACTCACAGAATAACTAGCACACATAATGTGGAGAGAGTCACACTTATGATAGAAGAGAGTCATATCAAATTAATCGAGAATTTGGGTATGACTTTGGAAGTTGCATCATATATGATGAAAAGGATGTTCGTCAATATGATATAACGTTATCGTGGTGATGACATGATTTCTGGTCATTGTCTAAATTTCTAAATTTAGACTTAGATTTTTTTTAAATTTGATCTCTAAATTGGCTTTTTTAAATTTAAAGAAAAATTTACAAGAACGTTAACAATACTGTCAATCAGAAATGACATCGTTGTTTGCAACGATAGCCCTAAAAGACCAGTGCTAGATATTAGATGTGTTACAGGAAGTGACTATAAAGACAAATTCATGATGACCTATAAGATCTATTTTGGCTTCCTTCAATGTCTTAATTATACATTTTATATGGTCGTCTGAAAGAGTAGCAATAATTTATGTAGTGACGAGCTAGAGTGTGCCCATTAGTACGCTAAATCCAAGTAATTGTACACATCAACTACATTTTTAATTTTTTATGTAGTATGTGCTTTTTGGGGTACCAGTGTAAGTGTTGATCGTGTTATTAAGCCAAGATCCCAGAAAAAATTGCTGGCCAGCTTTCCCATGAGGAAAGCGTTGGGGCTGACGTTTTCGCCAGGGGTGCTGATACCGACGTGCGTTACATCACTTTGTAGCATCCTTTAGTTCTTTCAGGCAAAAGTCTTTGTCATACTAAGTTGGTAAAACATCATGGATAAAAATAAAACTTTTTGCATTGTCAGGCTGTACTTAACGCGATCAGCAGTTCACAATTAGTAAATAAAAGCCGTAAAGAGGTGGAAATCTCGACGAACTAAATAGCCTAAGCAGAGAGAGAATGAAAGGCTCCAGAAGCATTGAAGTAAACGTTGGATGACAGTTTTATCAGAGGCCTGACTGTGACACTCTTTGCGGTTTCATACAAAACTATCTGTGAACCCATAAGAAACTGGATATGTTTATTTTCAGCGCTTTGAACTCAACTATCACATCTGTAGCCAAAACATTCTGACGATGAGCAAATGCCCAAAACCCTGAAGGTGTAGCAAGCTACGAAATTTCTTAGGGGGAAGTGGACCAGCTCAGGGATCTTGTCATGCCAGCGGATAGTTTAATACGCGAACAACTTTCATTGACACTCCAAACATTACACAGTACACATAAGACCTGGTGTTGAAATTACTTGGGTTTTCCACTCAAACCTAGAACACCGTTCTAGATATATTATACAATTTAAGACGAATACATTCTATCTACAAACACTAGTACCTACAAGTACCTACAGAAATGTAATAGTATAAGTGTCTTAATTCTTTTCTTTCTCTCATACCAATATCTAAGCGAGCGGCCAATAGAAGGGAAAGACAATAGATCTTTGGGTCTAGTGGATTTGCCTTTACATCTATTAAGAAATATAGAAGACAACTATTGGAGGGATTTGTGAGGCAGAGGCTGTACTATCTTTTTGAGAAGTAATTACGTTTTCTTTACCTTTTTGATAACAAAAGCTAAGTTGGATGACTGATTTAAAAGGACTCTCTCATTAAGAAACATACAATTTGGGTTTTGCTGAGGATACATTTTTTAATATATGACAGAACGATAAAACTCTCCTAGCATAACTGCATTCAATTCTTCAAATTTAGATTGTGTGATGAATCTGGAATAGGAAATAAATGTCTTCTCAGCCCTAATGATGACAGTGAACCAAAATAGGAGCAAAAAAACGGGGCCACTTGGAACCTGAATGTATTTATTTTTCCATAATATGCCCGATTCTGTTCTTAAAATGGACCATACTTGTTTTATTATCCATGAAGTATAGAAATTAAGAAAACAAAGATAAAAACTACTGTATGTTACTTACAGAAGAAAGACTGCCAGTTTCATTGATGTCAATGCAAAGTTCATAAAACTTTGTGCATAACTTAGAAGGCCCAATTTGAAGGTAATTACATTTCCTAGATTCTTCCATGTTTGGTGCTAGAGGTGCTAACTTATTTTGAGAAAGACTAACATTTTTACACTCTCCTACCTAAAAAAGAGATTTAATCGAAAAAAAAAAGTCAAATATTAATCTCGCTAGATCGACTGGAAACAAGTGAACATTTGTTTACCGTAGTTGCTTCTTGAATTTTGAATACTAATAAAATCTGAGGATTCCATACTTGTAATCTTCTTGGAACTCCTAAGAAATTATGCCAAGTTTCATTTTCCTAAGAGAAAAGTTGTCAACATTTTAAATTTTGCACCTTAAGTGTAAAATTCAATTTAACTGAAACAATGGCATAATGGCAGTGATAAAACAAAAAACAAATTAATTCTGCTAATATTAACCAATCAGTTGACGTGGAATGCACTTTTCTCTGAAGACCTAAGGAAGCAATAACGATCTGTGAGGAACAATTTTTCGATGTTTATGATGAAATTACTAATTTATAATCATTAAAGAGTGAAAAAAACTGAACGTCTTTTAACTTAGACTGACACTTGCTCATATTATTTTTACAAGAAAGAGAAGTTTATCCCTAAGGAATAAAAGTAATTCAAACATTTCTTCAAATTCTATTGGGAATTATCCATTAGAATGATCCTAAGATATTAACAGTAAAAATTGTATTAGGAATAAGAAACAACTTTAGCTCTAAACACTCAATTTTAGACTCACGTTTCTTTAGGAATCTTAATCATCAGAAAAAATTTAGACATCACAATGACGTCATCAGCCCTAGAATCTAAATGAAAGTAGATATTTACCCAAGAATATTTGATTAAGATTTCTGAATGGGATCCTAATTTGCTTGCAAACATAAAAGCGTTTTTTTGTTTAAATTAAAATTAGAAATAAAATTGTTTGATACAAATTAATTTACTTAGCAGCAGCAGTGAGAAGAATTAAAAAGAAACCTAACTTAATCTGAAATCAAGCATTGTAATAGTAACCTCACACCCAATTTTGGATCAAATGTAAAGTAACCTCTTAAACTTTCTTTATTAATTCAATGCATGAGCTGAAAGTATACAAAATAAATTGAAAATATGATTTAGGAGAAGTATCTTTTTAAAACTTATTTTTGCGGTTTATTAAGACTGTAAACTTACTTTAATATCACTTAGGAATGAAATAATTTGTGCTTGTCTCAAACTGAGAAATATATAACCCATTTTGTCACGTTTTTCTTCATTTAGAGCAATGAAACATTCTATTTTGAAAGCAATGTTAGTTTGGCGTAACCTACAATGTGGAAATTAAAAATGATCTAACGTATAATTTTGAAATAAAATAATTAACTTCGAATGATTAACTGGTATTCATCACCTTCGCAAATAGTTCTTTTCTACTTCCCATGTTAATTCTGCATTAAAAACAGGTGCCTCACAAGGAGACATTTTATCTGTTTCTAATTTGACTCCATTTAAAGCAGCAACAATAACAACAGGGTAGGAGATAAATGAGAAACCTTTTCCTAAATAATAAGAACAGGCCCTGTATGTATTCAACTCACTAGATGAAGTATTTAATAATTATAATAACTAAACCAATTACCTTTCTTTATTTTCAATATGACTTTTAGAGATGTCCCTTGTAGATGATCCATATAAATTCTGTTAATGGAGATTTGCCTGTTTGTTTACTTTCCATCCTCTAATCTCTATGACAACTAGAAATCATCTGATGTTACTTTCATCCACTCTACGCTTTGGTAAGGTAATACATCCATGGGGCAGCTAACCTCTAAAATAACAGCTGATTAGTTGACCCTCGATTAAAAATTGATTTATTTTTAAATGTAGTCCTAATGTTCATTAGAAATTAACATTTATTTCGAAAATTTTCCCATTTTCAGCCCGAACGTCTTTATTTACGCCTTTGCTCCTTAAACTAAAATAAATTATCACGCCCATTGATGGTAAGTTCAAATGTAATACATTCTATGATTCTTCATACAGCAAGCTTTTAAAGCAATATTTACTCACCTTTAGACAAGTTTTCAATAATTCAGGTTGTTACAAAATAAAATAGAAAGGTTTGAAGTTTGAAATGAACAGCTGTGAAAATGATTATTATTTATAGCGGGGAAATTTTTTGTGCTAAATTATTCAATATTTTTTGGTAATGTAAATGGAAAAAATTCTTGGCAAAAATGGAGTGTCTTTTATTAACAGGTAAGTGTTGTAAATTAAAAATATTTATATATTGGATGACGTTAGGTTAGTAGTGGGGGAAGCTTGTAGCGATAGGGATCATGAAATAATAATGGAGGTAGCAGTGCATTGTCTTGTGTCTTGGTTAAAGTTGCTCTAAATTGACGTAATGTCTAGAATATTTGTGCTCTTTGTGATGTGATAGTAATTATATTTATCGGAAATGTGTTTAAGTGATGGTAGTGTTTATTTTTCGTCAGTGGCTGCGGTACATAATGTACTCAAAAATCTTTTGTAGCCTAGGCCCCGGGCCTAAGTGTGCAAGTAGCAGCCATTTGCTCGTCTAATTCATATCTTTTTATTTAAATTTGTTAAACCAGTATGCAGAAGCGAGAAGGACGAGAGCCTAATCGTGAAAAAGATAGCCGAGACGAAACTAATAAAAGACTTTCAAAATCAAGTGGAACATCAAGAGCCGCAATGCATTCAAGCCGTCACAGTGTGTCAGGTAGTGCAGGAGTTTTGATGGTTGGTCCAAATTTTAGAGTTGGAAAGAAAATAGGATGTGGAAATTTCGGAGAACTTCGGCTAGGTAAGTTTTTATTTTCACTTTTGTATTTTTTTACAATGTTTTATCTTTTGATACTGCCTCTAATTGTGAAGTTCAGCCTCATAGAAATGTATCTTGAAAAAATTAGTTATACTTGTTTCAAATAAGGTTCTTGTGGAATTCGTATTTAAAACGAATAAGGGTTAGAATATCTTTTAACTAACCTTAAAAATCGAAGGTTAGAAAAAATATGTTTTATTTGTGGGTGGAGTATCAGTATAAATTTGGAGTATTTCTTTTTACTTGCCATATCTGATATTTATAAGCTACTTATTTTAAAATTTATCCGGGATTTAAGATTACTTTTGATATTTTTATTTTCTCCTTTGCTGCAGGATTTGTTATCTTATACTTTCTTGGCTTTGTTAAAAATGTATGATGAACTTTTTCGTTAGGTCAAGTTTTATAAACTTTCATCATTTTAATTACTTTGCAAATAGAATTTGACATTATTAAGATTTTTATTAGTAGAGTTTATTCCTTCATGATTATGGATTTTGTAATTTATTCGACTTTTTTTTTTTTATAAAAGATAAACGAATACCAAAACATAAAAGATAAAGCAGTGAAAGATTATTATATAATAATACTTGAAATATGAAGTAGTTGCATTTGATTAAAACTTTAATATTGGTTGATAGTAGACTCAATTTGTTCCGGCCAAGAACAAAAATTGTAACTATTAGAATATTTGAAATTTTCTCTGTATATGGTGCATTACGTTAATGTAATATTGATTATTTGTTTGCTATCACTTTTTAAATAATTTTTTGTATAAAATGTTAGTACCCTTGTTTTTATTTTTATATTTTTTTTTGTTGTAATAGTTACGTACAGGTTTAGACATGCTCATTTCCTCAGGCCGACAGGTGGGGTTGTGAACCTTAGTGAGTCACACCTAACTGTTCTCCTTCTGTATTTTTTTTAACATTATTTCATTTAAAAATATTTATGATAGGTTTTGGTTTTCAGTTGTTAAAAATATGTTTTTTTCTTGTTTTCATGGGTTTCAACTTGATTGTTCTTAGTAGTTTTAGAAACATAGGAAGTACTTGCTTCCGAAGTTGTTTTTAACCAGATCAATCAGTTCTGAATTTCTTTTTGCATTTTAATTTTTTTTTTTTACTAGTAAACGTTTCAATTTTTCTAATTTTGTTAATATACATTTAGACACTTTAATTAAAGTTTGAGGCTCTTCAAGATTTTTGATAATTATTTTTTTTAGTAGGTATTATGTATCAAACTATTTTATGTCTCAGAAGGTTTACACCATTATCTCTTTGAGATAATAGAAATTTTTCTTCATAAAAAATTACCACAATGAAACCTGTATTTCAGTTTTGCAGTAATCTTAGTTTTATTTTCTTTTTGTTTGTTAACAATTTCCCAAGAAATTTCAAATGCAGACACATACTATTTTCTAGGTTTGATTGGGTATATTTTATTATTTCACATATAGTATTTCTATATATGTATTTTGTTGCAAGTGAATTGATTGTGCATATTTATTACTTTGTGTCATTGGTACTTTGCCATGTTTATTAATTATTCTAAAAGTACCAAATTTTCAGTTGATAATATTTAGGTTATAATTAGAGGTTATAATTTTTATTGATATTGGCAATTATTCTGTCTTATCGTTATATTTTTGATAATTACCTTGAAATAATGTTTTTTATTATTGGTTTCATTTTTCTATTCGTATATTATTACTATTTTTTAAATTTCGCTGCTCTTTTCAACCGTAGAATGGTATTCTGGGCATTGCCAAGTGGCTTTCTTTGTATTTATTGAGGGTACTTCAGATCGACTAAAAAAAAAGTTTCCCTTAGAATGATGCTATTTGGATAATTGAAATTGTTATAATTTTAAGCTGTTTTTACTTTCTCTTGCGCCTGTTTTTTTTTTTTGTGGCCTTTGGGTTTGATTTTATAGTTTTATTCTAAAAGCACCTTACTAAATATATTGTGGAATAAAATAGAACATCTTTTTCTTCCTATAACTTATTGATAGAAATTAGTTGGTACTAAAAATTAGTACGTTCCAGTCATCAATGTAATTCACATTTTCATTTTTTTTTACTGTTATTCTTGCAGTGAGCTCTTAATTCTTAGATTTTCTCTTATTTTGTTTCTTAAATTAATATTCATTTTTTTCTCATTAAAATTATCATTCATAGGTATAATTAATGGTATCTACCATTAGTCTTAGTCCGGATTTATCAGAGATTTTGACTTTATAAGAAATGAGACTTTAAAAATGTATTTTCTAAGTAGTTTTCTTATTTGTTTTTTTTATTCAGCTTCTTATTGGAAGAGAGAAAAAGATAATATTATTTGGCTTGTTAAGAAGTAACAGTTGTTGATTATAATAATGTGATTTGATATGCTTATTTATTTGATTAAAATATTACTAAAACATTTTAATGTTACCCAGAATCATTTACATATTCACCAGGGTATCTCAAATTTTCACATCTCAAATTGTAATTTGTATTATTGTTGGTTTTTTCTTTTCAGCTTTTCATTGTTTATCCTGCTCATCTCTGCATATAAAGTTTATCCATCTGTTCTTGTTTGCGACGAAATAAGAAAAATAATTTAAAAGATATTAAATAATTGCGATTGGATAATGGCTTGAATAGGGATTTTACTTCAGTAATTTTGGTGGAAAAGGGAGATTTTGTGTAATTGGTTTAGATAGATTATTACTCATACTTTATTAATATCAAACTTTAATTAAATGTGCATATCACCATCAAGGATGGTACTTATTATCAGATTTTTTTTATATTATTTTTGCTGTTAATAGGAAGTATTGTAATTGCCCAGATTTGAAATTGAGTTTTCACGAATAATACATTTCTGAGACCCTCCGTTTTTTTTTAATTCCATGAATAGGAAGGCCCATTTTAATTTATATTAGGCTAATCCCTTTTTTTAATGTGTACTTTAAGAGTACCGATTCAGTAATAGTGTTGATTATAATACAGATAATTATAAAATTGCGAGTTTGAAAGATTTGTCATTTGGAAATTGAGAAATGCCAAAAATGGGGGCCTCCTCTTAATGATTTTATCAGCTAATCTCTTGTATTGTGTATTCCAAAATGTTCCTGAGTCTTAAGGTGGAGATCGCACTCATACTTCCTTATGTTTTTTTTTTTTTTTTTTCTTTGTTTGCCATTAAGCATCTTGGGATGCCAAGAAATCTGAATTATTTATGGGCCCCCAACTAAAATGAACAGAACGTAGACGCACACTCAGTTCGAAGAATTTCCTAGTGTTTTTTTTGAAGGACGTTCAAGCCTGGAAGATAATATTTTTGAATAAGACATACTTTTTTTTTTTTTTCTTTTAAACTCAATCGAATTTTCAATTGTTTCGTATTTAGGAATCCTTTGATGTTTTCCAAAAATTGTTTTTCAAAACCTTTGAAAGCAACTATGATGCAGATTTTAGTTTGATAATTTATTTATTTTACATCAGTTACAACATAAGTTCACCTAATTTGGAGATTATTTTCTTTTAGTCTTTTATTTTTTGAAGAAATGACATTTTTTATACTTGGATAAGTTGGTTTCACCTTATTGTTTTGATTTAATATTTTTTTTTTTTTTTGTAAGAAAAGTAGCTTTTTTCCTGAGAAGCTTCTCTTTAGTTTTGGCTTAAAATTTCAATTTTCATGAGAGCAAGCGAAGTCATTTGGTTTATGAACCTTATAATTAGAAAATTATTTTTCACCTTCCTTTTTTTACTTACTCTCTTTTGTAAGAAATATTGCGATTGTAATTTTCTTCAAATCATATGTACTCTCAAACTTTATGTTTCCTTTAGTATGTATCCTTGCATCCGGACATTTAAAGTTTCAGCCAAAATCTTTAAAATGAAATGGGACTCAAGTTTTCACTTTCACTTTTATTTGAAACATTTTGTTGGAAAATAAATTTTTGTAAGGCTCGTGGGGAGCTGAAATTTAAGCTTTATTTAGAACATTTTTCCTGGTGAAATTGAGTTTAGTTTGATTCTGGTTTACCAGAAACGTTAGTTTACCTTTGAATTGCACAACCAGTATTTTTTGGGGACATAAAGGTGGCGCTACAAGTGTTCAATAATATAATCAAAATTCAATATCTGGTATATTATGCTATAAACTGTAAACCAATGTGTGTATGGTCTATAGTACGGCTTAACACTACCGTCTATCTTTGATATAATAATATTTATAGTAAAAATTCCACTTTAAGAAAAAAAAAATTCAAAATATAATCCATGCAATAAGAAAATAGTGTCTGTGTGTTACAAATCACTCTTTTTTTTCTCGGTATATTAGGTTATTATTCTTTTTTAATCCAATAATGGAATAGTAGTTATAATAAAACAAATTAGTACTTTAAGTAAGATAGTTTATTCTTATCAAACGAATCTTTCAACGTAGACAGACCAGTGTATTGTTCTGGTACATCGACCTTCGGGTTTCCAAGGACGAACTAATAGCCTTAAAAAAAAAAAAAAATCTATGAGTTTCGGTGTCATGGTTTTCGGACATCTCTAGAAAGTAATTACATTAATTAAATGAAATAATAATAAAAAAAAAAAAAAATTACTTTCTTTTACTTTTATATGAAGTATTGTGATAATATGAATTTTTGAGAATGAGTTTCAATGGAATTACATGTTTTGAGGTCTCCTGAGAATGAAAAAAATGACTTTAGGAAAAGGTGTCTGCGTGTGTGGGTATGTATGTGTAAGAGAGAGTGAGAGAGAATGAGAGAAAGGGGAGAGATTCCAAAACGAAAAATCGCATGAAGCTCAAACTTGATATTCCGGTTTAGTTGCCATCAAGAAATCCAACACTTAGATTCTTTCAACCGGAAATGTGTGGTTATCATTTCCGTTTTTTTTCTCTTCTTCATAAAAACGTCTCAAATGATTTCCTTTATAATTCGCGTACTAATTGGTCTATCATTTATAATTGAAACATTTACATTTTTCAACATTCAGGCGGTTACTTGAAGCTTTCCTGAACTTTTAGGTTCTCTTTCAAAATATCTGTGATTCTGGAAACTTTTAACACAAAGGTATTTCTTATTAAATACTTGAAATATCAGATTGGAATAAAATAAAAAATTGTTTAACCGGAAATTTGACATTTCCAATGTGCAGATTATTTACTTTTTGTGATTTTCTCGAAAATGGCCTTGAAAGATTTTCCAAAAAAAATTGTATATATTCTATGCACTTATTTACCTTTATTTGAAGTATTTTCCCGGAATAATTTATTTTAATTGTGTTTTGCGAGTTGAGATATTAGAGTTCCCTCTATGGTGTCCTCTGGTGAGGTATTAAGGAAATAAACTACTGTATTTGTTAGTCCGTGTATGAACTTTTATCGCATGTGACCCTGCTGAGGTTTTGGTAAAAATGCATCAGCTGGAAGTGTTGGTGTTCCTAAATTGTTTTTTTTACTTTCTGTTACTCCTAGTAAGAGGAAGTATTGTAATCGTGTCAAATTTTCGATATCGAGTTTTCTCCGGAAATATCCGTTTTGAGGTCCCCTGAATCCAAAAAAGTGGTCTTTAAGCAAATGGTCTGTGTGTCTGGTGTGTGTTTGTGTGTGAACAGCATAGGTCAAAAAAGAAAAACCGTAGAAAGTTGAAACTTGATATTCCGTTTAGGTATCACCATGGGCATCTGAGAATGGGTCATCTGTCAAAATTCCTCAACCAGAAGTACCACTTTACTTGTTGGTCTTTTTTACTTTTTTGCGTTTTTCTCAAAAAATGGCTCCGACGATTTTCTTCAAACTTTGTATATCCACTACACATACAAAGAGCTACAAATTTTATTTAAAATATTTCTCTGACAGAATTCATTTAAGGGTAGTTCCGGAGGGGAGGGGTGGGGTTAGTATTTTATCTAGTGTTATTTCAGTATATTAGACAATTCTTTCATCTAAGTAATATTAATTAGAATTGAATATGTTATTGAAATTCGGAGTTTGGAAAAAAATTGGATAACCGGAAGTAAGTTTACTTTACCACTTTACTAAATGATTTTTTTTTCACTTTTTCGCGATTATCTCAAAAAATGGATCCGACGATTTTCACTTTTACAACTTTTATGTAAAACATTTCTCTGGGAAAATTCATTTAAGGGTACTTTTATGGCAGCGGTGGGGTTAAGTTTTTCTCTAAAGTGCTAGCATAATTAATTATACAATTCTATCATCCAAATAAATAGATGGCCAAAATTCCGAGTTTCAAGAAAATTAGTAAACAGGAAGTGTGCTTTTACTAAAATAGTTTTTTAAGTTTTAAGTAAAAGTTGTAGATCTTTCGGAGCCATTTTTGAGAAAATCGCGAAAAAGTGAAAAATATCATTTAGTAAAGTGGTAAAGTAAACGCACTTCCGGTCATCGATCTTTTTCAAACTAGGAATTTCAACAACAAATTTAATTCTAATTAACATTATTTAGATGATAGAATTGTCTATAAACTGAAATAGCACCTTAGATGAAAACCTATCCGCACCCCTCCCCCAGAAGTGCCCTTAAATGGATTTTCCCAGAGAAATGTTTCAAATAAAATTTGTAGCTGTTAGTATCTGTAGTTGATATAACAAGTTTGAAGAAAATCGTTGGAGCCATTTTTTGAGAAAATGCAAAAAGTAAAAAAAAACAACTATTAAAGTGGTACTTCCGGTTGAGGAATTTTGACAAATGACCCACTGTTGGATCCCATAGTGATAAATAACGGAATATCAAGTTTGAACTTTCTATGATTTTTAGTTTTTGAGCTATGCTGTTCACATACGAGGTGTGTAAATTAAGTAATGAGACTGATGTTTTATCTTTTTTTTATTTAAATAAAATTACAATTCAACATTGTCCCCTTCAATGTAACTACCTTGGGAAGCCACACAACGCTGAAGACGATTCTTCCATTCGTCATAGCAGTGCTGGAACTCGGATACTGGAATAGACTTCAGTTGGTCGGTTACGGCTGTTTGAATATTCTCAATGTTCCAAAATGACGTCCCTTGAGGTGATTTTTCAATTTGGGGAACAAAAAAAAGTCACATGGACTCAAGTCGGGTGAATAAGGAGGCTGAGGAGCCACAGGAATGTTATTACTGGCCAAATACTCATTAATAGAAATCGCGGTGTGACACGGAGCATTGTCGTGATGCAACACCCACTTGTTTTTGATGTTTGGTCTCACACGCATGACTCTTTTTCGAAGTCTCTCAAGTCAAACGACGATCTGAACGCACGAGATCGCGGATTCTGCCAACATTTTCGTCGGTTCTTGAAGATGAAGGCCTTCCGCTGCGAGGCTCGTCTTCAATTGATTCCCTTCCTTCTGCAAACGACTTAAACCACCTAAAAACCTGTGCTCTCGACAAAACATTGTCTCCATAGGCCTGGCACAGTTTTTCAAACGTTTCCGTTGCACTGTCCCAAGTCTGAAGCAAAACCTGATAGCACAACGTTGCTCGTAATTGATGTCACTCATTTTTAAAACGCACTGAAAAAAACCTTGCTCACAAAAAAAGTCACTACGGACAGTGCAACAACTCTAGCATTTTCAAATTTGCACTGGACGTGTATCAGATGTTTACTTGCCCTACCACGTATGCGCCGCGTCTCCAGTGTTGCCAGATCGAACACTAGAAAATCAGTCTCATTACTTAATTTACACACCTCGTACACACACAGACCATTTGCTAAAAAAACCACTTTTTTTTTGGATTCAGGGGACCTCAAAACGGATATTTCCGTTACGACGTTAAATTTTCAGTCAAGAATTTCAAAACTATTGACGCTGTATAGTATTTTGTATGTGTGTAATTGCAATTTTGTAGAGTTGATTTTTAAGATTTTTTGTTTTTAATTTTCTCGACAATAGAAAATATTATGGCAACTGAGTAAAAATTTCAAGTTTAAAGAATTTATAATATTATAAGTGGAGTTAGGTTAGATAAAGTCGTATGAGTGTTTTAAGAGTAAACACGTGAGAATTCTAATGTATAATTTCCTAAATGGTTACAATTACAAAAAAAAAAAAGGTAAATATCTCCTTATGATTTTGTTTTGCTTTTGTCTTATGTGTGTTTGAAAATTTCTATGAATGCTGCAGCATCATAATGATACATCTTATAACTACTTCTTGTATTTTCTTTACAAACTTTCCCAACAACTCTACGGACCAGCTGTCTATCATACTGCTTTATCTTGGTAGTAGTATGGTATAGTGGTGATGTATCTCATGTTACAGAAGATTAAATTTCACTACTATTAAATATGTAGTTTGAATTCTAAGAATAGGCCTTCTATTTTTTTTTTCTTCAACTCAGAGAGTTTCTTAGTGTTATTTATATGTAATGGTAATTATTACATAGATTATTTTTATTAACTATGTATTCCATTATTTTATTAGCTCTTTAATAGTTTTTTGGTTGAGACGATATTGTTGGAACCATTTTAGTATTTTCCTCTTTCACAGACTGCTTCTTTTCCTTGTTATCCAATCATCGGAAATATTTAATAAAACAATGGAAGAGTCCACTGACACTGTTATAAAATCAGTTATAACACCTTAATTCAGAGGAAGAAAAAATGTCCATGTTTCCGAGGCTCCCCCCCCCCCAAACAAGTTTCTGCCAAGCATATTGCAGATTGCAATTTATAAATGATATCTGGTTGAATGTATGTAGAAGGAATGGTTATTAAATTCAGTTTTCAGTAGAAAGATCTACGAGGGTCATTCAATAAGTAACGAGACAAATCGCTGTAACTCAGAAACGGTTTGGTTAATCAATACAATAACTTCAGTGCGACAAGTTGGCATCTTTGTACTTAGTTTCTCATCAGCTGTTCGAGAGTATTTGGTTAAGCATAACTTCAAATGTATTCAGTAAACAATGGCGAGTCCGCTCGAGCATTGCACCTCATATGAACAACTTCAGTCATAAGATTTTTAGTTGCAGAAGGTATCAAAGGTAGTGAAATCCACGTAAGAATGTTGAAAGTGTATGGGAATAATTGTTTGAACCGTTCGAACGTTTACAAATGGGTAGAACAGTTTAAAAGTAGCCGTGTAAGTGTCTGTGACGAACAACGAAGTGGACGACCGGTTGATATTGCAACTTCCTCCTTCGAATCTCGCACTAATGCATTAATCCAGGACACCAGGCGTATTAATGTTAAAATGATAGCTGAAGAAGTGCCCGCGAGGTGCTCACTAACAATGTAAGGCCTGCCATTCTAACAAAACGTCGTGGACTCTTAACTGAAGGCGTGATTTTGCTTCATGACAACGCTCACAGTTAAATCAAGAAACACTTCAAAAAGTGTGGTGGGAGATCCTTACACCTCCTCCCTACAGTCCCAACCTCGCCCCATCGGACTTCCATTTGTTTGGACCCCCTTAAAGAGTCTTTACGTGGGGAACATTTTCAATCCAATGAAAAAGTTGAAAATCAGGTGCAAAAGTAGCTTCGAGATCAACCCGAAGAATTTTTTGCCAGAGGCAGACACAAACTAGAAGAACGATAGGACAAGTTTGCTGGGGACTATGTTGAAAGTAGCCAAAGTTTTGTATTGTTTAAATAAATCGTTTTTGAGCTACAGTGATTTGTCACGTTACTAATTGAATGACCCTCGTATTATGGCCTCTTAGGTGATAGGGTTCAAATAGTCTCAAGATTTGTGAGGGACTGCCTATCTGCCCCATACCGAAGCGGGTGCTCGAAATAAGTTGATCCTCGCCTATGGCAGGGACGGCTCGAAGGATATCTTTACAGGCCCCGAGCCCTTTTGCGGGTTGCCCAGGAGCCTGATTTAAACATTTTCAAAGGCTGGATAGAAGAACAGCGATTGTGGGAAAGAACACCAAGACAGAAGCAGGCTAAATTGTTTATTAAAAGACATTTACCTATGTTTACCAGGGACCTACTGAACCACAACCGAAGGGTTATAAGGCTAATGGTGGTCCTATTAAGAAGGCATTGCAAGCTGAATAGGCATATGCACTAATTACTACTTGTAGATAATGCGGTATGCTGATTCTGTAGGACCGGAGAGGAAACCCTGATACACATCCTTTTGAGTGTGCCGGACTGATGAGGACAAGGTTTCTGCAACTGGGTTCAAGCAATCCCGAAGCTATACGAGCTTTATGACCACCTTCAGCTTTGCTAGACCTGATTGAGAGGGCAAAGCTGAAGGATGTGCTATGATTTTAGGGGATCCACAATGGACCTCTTAATGCAGGTTGCAGTGGAATGAGGCTCGTCCTTCCGTCTGTCAATCTAATGTAGGTGATAGTATTTGTAACACGAAGTAGTAGTCTGTAAAGAATATGATGTGTGAAAACCCAAATAATTGCATACAGCAACTTAGGCCCTATATTGTGTAAATGTTTGAAATGTTAATGTAAGTGTTGTTCGAAATGTTAAGCTGGAATACAGCAGAGAGGTTTCTTAAAATCCACTTCTAATCCATTCCACGCATTAATGTCATTTTATCTTATCATCGAAAGTTATACCGGAAACATATATTCTGAGGTCCTAAGTCAGAAAAAATGTTTTTATCGAATGATCTTTTTGAAACATTATTTCGGGGGGTTTCCGTTGGTGGGGGTGGTGGTGGCTTTCCTCTAAGGTACCACTTTGGTACAGTATATGGTATCACCTATGTAATATGAAGATACATCAAATTTAAAGAAAAATTGTTTAACCGGAAGTGTCATTTTACTAAATGGGGAATTTATTTTTGATATTTTTTAATGTCCGTTTTGCAAGATATAAATTTATCACTATTATTTGTAAAAATTTGTCCGGGAAAACTTGATTTTAGGCGGTTCTTTGAGGACTCTGCGACATTAAATTTTATATTTTATGTAGGTTTATTCGATTTAATTTGCATTTTCTTTTGGAATTCAGTGTAATCACATCAGCTATTCTGGATTAATATTATTAACATCAGCATTATTAACGCTCTGGGTTCACTCTATGGTATGAGCGATCTGTGTTCGATTTCCCATGTAGGGATTCAAAAGTGGTCCCATTGTCCTGAGTACAAAGCGGGGAGCTATAGTTAGTAACCGACCCTAGAAGCACCTATGATGGGAACCATATTTTATCACACGCCTTTTCTCCCCTTTCCAATAAAAAATCGCCATCTGGTAGGGGATTTGTCATTCAAAGCAACAGCGCCACGTTTTTAATTTAGTTTAGATTAATAGCAGCAGGACTAAAAGTTTAAAAGCGTATAAATTGATTCACATACCACAGAGTGCTTTTTAAAGTAAATATAGAATTGCTTCGCTATTTTATTAGCAACTAAATATCATTTTTCAACAGCAGTTAAATAAAGTGACAAAGAGATTAAAAGTAAATACAGTGTTGCCACATTTCAAATATACAAAATTTTAAGGTTTGGATGTAATTGGTAAAAATATATTGATAATATTAAAATAGAAGCTCTTAAATTAAACATTTTTTTATCAGTTTAACAATAAAGTAAATATTGGGAAACATAATATAATTTTGCTCAACTTTAACCTAATGTACTACAACCTGCCGGAAAGTAACCTTCCACTTTTCAACGGATAACGTTCTCTTAGTAATTACCGGAAACCTTACCAGTTTTTATATCCTCTTTTAAATAGTTTTAACTGCGTAAAAAAAAAAAAAATTAAAGTGTATTCTCAGTGCAGCACACGCATATAGCGCTTGTGTTGTGGGCAAACGTCGTGAACTCAAGCGTATAAAAGTGGTACTTCTTGTTCAATGAATATATTTTCTTAGTAATTATTAATAATTATATTTAAAATAATAGTGTAAATAGAAAATAAATATTAAATTCACCATTTTTAGATCACTTATTGAGTGTTTTATGTTTCCCACGAGTACCAGTAGCTGTAATTTGCAATACAGGACTGCCTATATCCGCCATATGACTAAACTTTTTTTGATTGATGTGTATATTTAACTGGTTTGAACAAATTAAAAAGAGTTTTTTTTATTATTTTTTATTGTAATTTTAATACTAGTACAGCAGCTGCTTAATAATGCCTCATTGAACATTCCCTAAAAGGATTAACACTAATATTCTTTTATTTCTTTTTTAAAAACATTTAAATATAATGTTTATTTCTTAGATTTCTAAACATATAACAAACATCTGGTATTTTATCCGTCGTAGCTTGTATATTTATTTCTTTCCTGACCGGTTTCGGATTTTCATCCATTGACAGAGTAAATCTATTCATTTCGTGCAGTGAGCCCACTTCAAATGCCATACGTGAAGTGAACTTTTCTGCATGGAATGAATAGATTTACTCTGACGGTGGATGAAAATCCGTAACCGGTCAGGAACAAAATAAAAATATGCTACGACGGATAAAATACCAGATGTTATCCAACATTGCGTGCGGACGGACCCCATCCACATATTCAAATATAACAAACAATTTGTTGTGAACAATTTACGGTGATTTTCACTACTCTTTTAATATAAAATTAACTTTAAATTTTGCACATTTGTCCCAACATATGAGAGAGGTGGTGGTAAGGGAACAAAGTGCCAACTACTAACAACACAGACAGTTAGAGAATGATTGATTACATGGGAGAGACGCCATTAATATTTAAAAAAAAACAAAAAAAAAGAATTTTAATGTCTCAGAATCATTTACATTCTCTTACTCCTGGTAAGAGGAAGTATTGTAATCGTGTCAAATTTTCGATATCAAGTTTTCACCGGAAATATCCGTTTTAAGGTCCCCTGAGTCAAAAAAAGTGGTGTATGTGTGGTGACCAGCATAGCTCAAAAATGAAAAATTGTAGGAAGTTGAAACTTGTTATTCCGTGTAGGTATCACCATGGGATCTGATAGTATGTTATCCGACAAAATTCTTCAACCGGAAGTACCACTTTATTAAGTGGTTTTCTCACGTTTTTGCGATTTTTTTCAAAAATGGCTCTGACGATCTTCTTCAAACTTTGTATATCAATTACACATACAAAGAGCTACAACTTTTATTTGAAATGTTTCTCTGAGAAAATTCATTTAAGGGCATTTTTGGGAGAAGGGTGGGGGTTAGGTTTTTGTCTAAAGTGTTATTTCAGTTTATTTAAACAATTCTATCATCTATATAAATGTTAATTAGAATTAAATATGTAGTTGAAATTCCAAGTTTAAAAAAAAATTGGATGGCCGGAAGTAAAATGGATCCAACGATTTTCTTGAAACTTGTTTTTTTTTCCAGGAAAATGTGATAAATAAAACTGATTTATTATTTGCATCTATGCAGTTAGTATTCCAAGTTTAAAAGAAATCATTATTAGTCGTTTCCGAAAAAAATGACAAAAAAAACTCAAAAATCTATTCCATTAAAATCGTACTTCTTCTTCCCCCCCTCCACAAGAACCTCTCAAAATAATTAATTTTCCCGGGAAAATTGTTTCAAATAAAAGTGATAGATAAATTTTGTGAGCAGATAATATTAAGATGTTTAATGAAAATCGAGAAAATTGAGCAGTTTTTGAGAAAATCGCAAAAAAAAAAACTAAAAATATCATTTAATGAAATCGCGCACTTCCGGTACGTGAATTTTTACTAAAATCTATTTTAGCGTATTAAACTTAATTTCGACAATATGACACAATCGCAATACTTCCTGATTACCAGCACTAATACGAACTAAAAATATTATAACAAAATTATTAAATAATAAATGGAAATTTTATGCATGGTAAAAAAAAAAAAAAAAAAAAAAAAAAAAAAAAAAAAAAAAAAAAAAAAAAAAAAAAAAGGCTTCTTGAAACTTATGACTATCTTATCTAAATAAAAGAAATAATCGATAGTTCACTTGTACTTAGTCTACGCCGCAGTGTTACACCCGGTCATTCACTTTTGTTTGTCTGAGTATTGGCTGCCGAATTTAACCACTTCCTCCCCTTTCGTGCTGATATTCTTGAACATCCATTACTGTAGTGAAATTAGTGTTTAAAACAAGTCATTATCCTATACTTTGTTCTTTTCTGTTGAAAATTTCATTGAAATTTATTTCGAACTAATTTTTTTTTTTTTTTTTAATGTAATTATTATTATTATTTTAATTCTTAAAATGATTTATTCAATACAATTTTATTTTCTGCTACGATTAAAAAACGAGAAATATCATTTAGATGATAGAATTGTGTAATAAACTGAAATAGCACTTTAGAGGGAAACCTAACCCCACCCCTCCACTAAAAGTGCCCTTAAATGAATTTTCCCAGAGAAATGTTTCAAATATAAGTTGTAGCTCTTTGTATGTGTAGTTGATATACCAATTTGAAGAAAATTGTTGGAGCAGTTTTCGAGAAAATCACAAAAAATCTATAAAAAAAAAAAAAAAAAAGTTCAGTAAAGTGGCACTTCCGGTTGATGGATTTTTACGAAAAGCTTATTCTCAGGTCCAAGCTTATTCTCAAGTCTAAGCTTACTCTCAGGAAAAGCTTAAAGTGTTAGCGCTTTAACCAAATATGTACGTATTAAGTTTGAACATTCTGTGATTTTTCATTATGGAGATGTTATCTCACACACAGACCAATTTCTAAAAACCAATTTGTTTTTGACTCAGGGAAACTTAAAACAGATATTTCCGGTGAATAATCGACATCAAAAATTTGACACGTTTACAATATTTTCACTTGCTAACACTAAGAGATAATAATAATAATAAAAAAAAAAATCTGGTGTGAAACACTCACACAACTTTCTCTTACTCTAGTTCTCAAAATTATAACTGAAAAAATTTTATAGCTAGTGTATCAAATTTAATGAAATTCGTCAAAACTGAA